>VXBQ01015753.1:560904-616117 GCA_013400175.1 Phainopepla nitens | reverse complement strand
GGGTGTTGTATTTCTTTCCATATTTCCAGAGATCCATAGAATAAAGAAATAAAATACATAGAAAAGAATAACAACCTGCAGCTAGAAATACATTTTCAGTTGAATTTGCTTATAATAATGTTGTTTTAAATTAGGTTATTCAACGACATTTACCCTCACCCAGCAATTCAAAAAATAAGGGATTTAGTAAACTTGAAATGACAAACACAAAAATCTGTTCATGGAGGAAAGTAACATGACATGGCACTCAGTTACCCTAAAGCTTCTCCCAGCCCCTCTCTTCTGCATTATACAATTAATCACTATCAAAATGAAACATTATTATCACTATGTTTGGCAATTTATGAAGTAAAACAATGTGGCTGGATGGGAAAATTCCTAAAACAGCCTTGAGAGATATTATCAGGTTAATATAAGGAAAGAAAAAAAAAAGGTAAGATCTATGTTTTCCTTGCTTTCTTTTTCTTTCAGACAAGTAGTGATTGTCCAAGTGTGGTCAGAGATCTTTCAAAGCAGTCCTCACTTAAGAACTGTTGAAGAATTTCAGAGTTCTTGCTTCAGTATAGAGATCGATGAGTATTTTGAGCAATTAATGAACTACTACAACCAAGTATCACTGTCTCAGGGATGAGTCACATTGTAGAGGAGCTGCTTTCAACTCTTACAACTGAAATGAGGGGCAAAATTTCATATATTTCACCACTGTCAGTCAAACAATGTGAAACTCAGCGAACAATAGTTATTAAAATTAAGGATGCAATCTTAGCTCATTGTGCAAACCTAGTTCAATGTAATTGATATACATAGTCAAAATTTAATGAACAAAAAGAAATTTTGGATGAGATTGTATTTAGATACAGATGTATCTAAAATGGGTCAGGGTAAGCAGCCTACTGACGTGCCTGTACCTTTCTGCTTCATCAGACAATTATAAGGTGTCTGATTTTTCAGACAGTTGAATCTATTAAAGTCTAGCTCGCTGCCAACAGTGCTCTTGGCATGCATCCACATGATGTAATTTTATAGATAACTGGATTTTTTCTGTAATTGGTATTTTTAAACAATCAAATTTACTAATTCAGATTTTTTTTAAAAAAACTGAAAATAACCTTTTTGTACTGAATGCTCCATTTATAAGTTTGGCACCTCACTGAACCAGTGTTTCAAAAGACTGTAGAAGTCAAGAAAAAAATTTTTTTTCAATCCTGAGGAAAAAAAAGTTTGCAAGTTGTCAATCTTCTGCTTTTAATAGCAAGTCCTGAATGTTCTACATTAGTTTATGTATTTTTGTGACCACCTGTCTGCTGTTACTGTCAAAACTGATTCAGGTTCTCTGAGTGTTCACAAGTCTTAGCCGTGACACTGTAAAGTTTTAACCCTTTGAGCAAGTGAGTGAGGAACATCCGTGCATGGACCTCTAATAAAGTGGCTTCTTGATTAAAAGATCAAGAAAAAGGGGGAAAATTAAAAGGGAAAAAAAAGCCAAACAACAGAAAGAGAGAGTGGCACAGTAACACAGGTCTCTGGCCTTCTGTCAGTGAGTTTGGTGAAGAGGTTGACTATAGGAACTGTAATGTGAGGAACTGAAGTTAGCTTTTCTTTCAGCTGGGCTCTTCGATGGAACTCAGACACAGCTGTCAAAGTTCAGAGAATGGTGTCGTCAATGTACTTCAGTCTTGAAATTTAAAATCAGGTGTTTAAGTTGAACTTACATATCCTGGGTAACTTACCCTTAACTTTCTATTCAGAGGCACAAATAGTTACAGAGAGAAACAGGCATCTGTACAGAACAGTAAATCTACTTTATTTCCTTTGGCCACAGAAAGATGAGTCCTCTAAGATGTGAGACTTGGATGTTTTAAATAAGGCTGAATAAATCTTTTTCCTAAGAAGAAAACTCAACTAGCTGACCTTTCCAAACCACTTGTGGCTGAGGACATGAAGCAGTGGTGTCAGCAGTGAAAAGGATATCTGCTGCTTTAGATTAAAAATCACTAAATTCAAATGCATTTAATTCTACATTATGTTAGCATTAATTTGAATTTAAATTAAATTCTTAACATCTGATGCTTATTTATGAAACTGATGCTTATGTATGAAACCAGACATTAAACTGCATGCAGACCTATAGTATACATACAATGCCCTCAGCTAAGAGAGTAATTCTTCTGACATGTATATGAAAGTAGATAATACATGTTTATACTAATCTCACAAAAATATTAAGGATTGATGTTTTTAACCTCCCTCCAAAAGATTCCAACAATCTTCTGATAAAAAACCCCACCACTTTGTTGATATTGAGTGTGTAAACCAAGTATATGCAGGTAACACCAAGACGGCCACTATCAATAGCTTAAGATTATTCCATCTTAGCAGGGGAAAAAAGTGCTCCGCCACTCTGGGCTCACATACCAAAAAGTTCTAGAGCAAGCACAATTCTTCATCAGGCTGTGTTCCACAACCTACAAGCTTCTTATCTCCCTCCCTCCTTTACTTCACAGGCCCAGACCTGTGAAGAATGCTTTTTAGGTCTTTTACAGCATTCTGTTATCTTCTACAGAAAGTTCACTTCCCGAGACAGAAAACAATGTGATATTTCCTAGACTGAATATCCTTAGCATCCCCCAGTTGCAAGGTCATCTTGAGCAAAAAAAAAATTCTAAAAACAACTCTTTCTGCTGGCCAGTCTTCCATTTTTAAGCCTTACAGCCCCACATTCAGCATTCATGAATGGAAAGGACTTTTAACCCACAGCCAATGAGAGCAACAAAATGAGAGCATATCACAGAAGTTAGTTGAATGTGGTCATTTCCAGTTTTTAATACTGTCTTGTGACTATGCCTCATTTGTCTTCTAGACTCACAGTGCTACAAGCTGATCACAAAAATGCAGAGATCAATTATCTTAACTGGGCTATGCAAAGCAGTCATTACTTACTGGTAAATCTTTAACACAGTCCTGATATTTTGCGTAAAATTCAGTTCTGGTGAGCCATTTACTACAGGTACCTTACAATTTTGATTAATTCTACCATGCAACTTGAAGCACAGACGCGAGACCTAATCTAGGAGTCTATTTAATCCAGTCTATCAACGTGGGTGCCTCAATTAACTGCTAGAAATGAAAGCATGAACCTTCAATTTGTTGCAATGGCAACCCACATTTATCTTACTGCAGCTGGATTCATGCAGGAGCATGTCATCCATGTATGATCAAGCATGCATGTACCTGGGAATTTGGTTTTTAGAGATTTTTCTAGTCTCTGTAAATAGTGTAAAAAGTCTTACTCNCCAAAAGATTCCAACAATCTTCTGATAAAAAACCCCACCACTTTGTTGATATTGAGTGTGTAAACCAAGTATATGCAGGTAACACCAAGACGGCCACTATCAATAGCTTAAGATTATTCCATCTTAGCAGGGGAAAAAAGTGCTCCGCCACTCTGGGCTCACATACCAAAAAGTTCTAGAGCAAGCACAATTCTTCATCAGGCTGTGTTCCACAACCTACAAGCTTCTTATCTCCCTCCCTCCTTTACTTCACAGGCCCAGACCTGTGAAGAATGCTTTTTAGGTCTTTTACAGCATTCTGTTATCTTCTACAGAAAGTTCACTTCCCGAGACAGAAAACAATGTGATATTTCCTAGACTGAATATCCTTAGCATCCCCCAGTTGCAAGGTCATCTTGAGCAAAAAAAAAATTCTAAAAACAACTCTTTCTGCTGGCCAGTCTTCCATTTTTAAGCCTTACAGCCCCACATTCAGCATTCATGAATGGAAAGGACTTTTAACCCACAGCCAATGAGAGCAACAAAATGAGAGCATATCACAGAAGTTAGTTGAATGTGGTCATTTCCAGTTTTTAATACTGTCTTGTGACTATGCCTCATTTGTCTTCTAGACTCACAGTGCTACAAGCTGATCACAAAAATGCAGAGATCAATTATCTTAACTGGGCTATGCAAAGCAGTCATTACTTACTGGTAAATCTTTAACACAGTCCTGATATTTTGCGTAAAATTCAGTTCTGGTGAGCCATTTACTACAGGTACCTTACAATTTTGATTAATTCTACCATGCAACTTGAAGCACAGACGCGAGACCTAATCTAGGAGTCTATTTAATCCAGTCTATCAACGTGGGTGCCTCAATTAACTGCTAGAAATGAAAGCATGAACCTTCAATTTGTTGCAATGGCAACCCACATTTATCTTACTGCAGCTGGATTCATGCAGGAGCATGTCATCCATGTATGATCAAGCATGCATGTACCTGGGAATTTGGTTTTTAGAGATTTTTCTAGTCTCTGTAAATAGTGTAAAAAGTCTTACTCAAAAATTTACCAGACTGCCTTCAAATATCTTTTATGAAAAAACAAAACAAACAAACAAACAAACAAACAAACAAAGATGAAGCATTATATAAGAGATAGATACAAGAGATGTGGCTTTGGATTATACAAAAAAATATATACAGCTATGTACATTTCACAGTAGCCTTGGAGAACAAGTTATGAAGTACACCTACATACACACATCCTGAGAAGAAAACACTCAGAACAATCACATGCTTTCAGGTGCTGTAGCACTTCAGGAAACTCCTTTATTTTAAGGGGGGGTTTGGCTAAATAAATGACTGCTCTAGCCATGTTTCATCTGTGGGACACATCCATAAAATTAGACTGTACTATTGATTATAATTTCCTGGTCATTTTAATGACATTTGAAAAGCTTTTGTAGCTCACTAAATGAGCTGCTTGGACTCCTTTTCTGCCTGGTTAGTGACTACCAGCAAGTAACAGCGTACAGCAGGGATAGTCTAATTACTGCCAAAACCAAAGGTCACCTAATTCCAGGCAATGCAAATAGACTAATTATATTGTTTCTTAAGGTGTCTTCCAGACATGTGTCAATCAGCAAAAATAGCAAATAGCAGAATAAGCAGTCCTATACCAGCATAAATTCAACATATTTCTCTTTAGAATAATGCAAGAAAATGACACCACATGAAAATGGTTGATAGGGAATTTAATTACTATGCTTTAGAAAAGGAAACCACGGGATATTAAAAAAACTGAAAACTCTTTCTGTGACCTTTAAGTAATTAGTGTTTCATAATTATGAACATGCAGTCTGTAGTTACTTTTTTTTAAATGCCAATAATTTTCCCCCCTCCAACAAGCATTACAGTTATTTTCATTTATATTCTAAATGAGGAAACTTCTTATTGGACAAATATTTTTCATCATTAATCTGGAAGGAAAGAAAACAGAAAAGCACACACACAAATCAACCATTATAGAATTCTGCTTTTATGACTGAGTTCTATGTATCTTATCTTAAATTTTTATTTAATATCTATGAAAAAACTGCACTCTCTGGGACATATATATCCAAATCAGCAAGAGATATTTCAGTGTGCTCACCACATCACTTCAAACAGAACTTCTCACTAGAGCCACATTTTTAATTTAAGATTATCAATGTTTCTGATTCGAAAATTCTCTCAGAAACATCTATCCCCAGCAATAGAGATCAGAGGCAGCACATCACAGCAACATGGCATTATTCTACCATACAGGTAACATGGTCATTAACAACAAGGCTTAAAAAAGTAACAGATTATTATGGAAGACTGTTGAACAAGGAATCAAGCCTGTGAGTCCCATATATTATGTGATAGCCAGCTACTATCCATCACACTAACTGAAAGTTCTGCCTATCCTGCCTTCATCCGCCTGAGTAACAGACCATCCACCGGCTCCTGTGGATGATTTTGAAAAAGTGCCAGCTCTGAGCTACTTCCTTAATTCTCCAGCATGAATTATATCTGAAACAGTACTGATATTTCCTAATGTACTACATGTGTTTCACTTCTACCTTTCAAAGTTACTTAGCAATGCCATCATTACTTAGATATAAGGCTTACAAAGGCTTTGAAGCTGCTGATAGGCAGCATGCATGGGTCCACGGTGCCAGCAAAGACTGTTTCAGAGCACTGAAAAAGGCAAAACCTGAAATGCTGAGACAGAAGCACAGAACATGAGAGGGTACAGTCCATCTTGTCTCACAGGCTGTCAAAGAGGAAGCTCAAAAGAAACCAAAAACCCACCCACTGCTTCTGGTTTTCTCTGATCTGTTGGTGCTTAGGTGACTTAAAACCAAATGATAGAAAATATGTTACCAGTCAAATCCCTAATACCTGTGAGAATTAGAGGGCACTTTGGGTCAGGAGGAAGCTTAGAGATCACTTTCTTCCAGTGCCCAAGCCATAGGCAGAGGCATCTTTTCCCACCAGATCAGGTTAATCAGAACTCCAGGGATGGGGCATCCACAACTTTTCTGGGAAACCTGTTCCAGTGCCTCAGCACCCTCTCAGTAAAGAATTTCTTTCTAATATCTAATCTAGGCCTACTCTTTTTCAATTTAAATCCTGTACCCCTTTTTCTATCACTACTAACTTGTTAGCTCAGTCTGCAGCTGTCATTTAAATTTGGGGTTAGGATTTTAGAAGTGAGTTGTATTTAAATCCCACAATGAAGAAAACTTCAGTTCTGACTGAAAGTCTATGAAGACACTTAAAATTTTTATTTTTTGGCCAATTGGGCAGTCACAAACTACTGGTCTAGCACCAGTCTAGCCTGGATACACTGTCAACTTACAGGGCTAACCACCAAGTAAGGCTTGTCACTAGTCATTGTTCTCAAAGGAGTTACCAAATACCATTGAATACAAGGACAAGAAGGCAATAGGAAAGCAAAATTAAAAAAACCTGCAGTTGCACATTACGTGCTGCTTTCCCTCATTCTCAGGACAGAACACTTTAAAGACATACATGGTGTGGCATTACGTCCTATAAAGTGTCTACCCAAAGTAATGTAACCACGGCACTCTCTGTTTGCAGGGCCCGAGTTCACTTTTCATAACTCACAGTGTGCAGCACCAAGTGAGTGTATCTGCACTGTAAGTGCAATGCTACTGATACATGGTGTTCTGTGGATGGAGGTAATTGTATCGGTTCCAGGTACTGAAAAATAAATTTGCTTTTATCCACCAGTTTTCTATCCTACTTAACTAAAATTTCAGAAGAAGCAGAAGCAGGCTTTCATGTGGTGAAGTGTCCACTACAGTGTTTAAATGAATAATTTACTATCCAAATTGACTGCACCGATCATCTAAATTTAGAGATATCAGACTTTTAACAGATAGCACACTACAGACAGTAACTCTTGGTCAAAAGTGCTTCTAGAATATGCAATTTGCTATGGTAAACTGGTCCATCAAATCAATCTGGCATTTTGCCTCTGGGGAAGGGTAGTATTAAATCCCCTATAGAAAGATGAACTTCTCCCATAATACATTTGGTCACCTGTGCAATGCCATACATTCTTGACTGGAAATAAGAAAAAAATCTGTATGCTTTCAGGTAAGTAGAATTTGTTATGGTACCAGCTGGAAGGTAGCCAATATCCAAATAAATTATATTTTATATTAAGGGTATGACCTTAAGATCCCCTAATCTCATTGACATAAGTGGAAGCTCTCTACACACAGTATTTTCAGGAGTAGACAACAAATTGGCACGTAGTTTAAGAGTTAGGATATAGAAAGGAAATGAAAAGAAATGGAAAGTGTGCATGCTTTCTATTTTAGGTTAATGCACTTCTAAAGACAGGAAATATTGTGGTTATTTGACTTCCTGTATATTATAGATACTACACTTCAATTATTTCTGCATCAAATTCAATATTTTTGCTTGACATAGACTATACCTTTAAAGGAAGAAAATGAATAAAGGTCACATTTTTATTTTCAGTGACAGAAAATCTATCAACTGCATCAGAAAATAGTTTCCAGGATTAGTTAAAATATCCACCTTATTTTTAGTTTGATTTGGTCTATATTCTGCTTTTAGCCACTACACATCAACATTTTCCTGCCTACAGACTTAATAGACCAGCATTAACAAACCCTCTTCTATGTATAGGTATTTATAGCTTCTAATAAAATATCTAAGTCTCCTTTTCTTTTCTTTCTTTAGACTAAGCTCAGCTTTTCATTGCAAAGCATGTGTTCCAGTCCTTTCAATCATTTCTTCGTGCTCCTTTGACATTTTCTCTTTTGTTTTCCTAACTGATGGCACCAGCATAGGACACAATATTCATGAAATAGTCATACTAATGCCAAGAGCTGGGACAATATAATCTGCTAAGTCTTACCCAATATTTGCATAGTTACATCTTTAAAAACCTTTAATTTTTGTGAGCTCACATTCCATTGTTTATCCAGTATTACTCTCTGCAAAGTTTGTTCACTTTGTGAAAGTGACTGCTTTCCTGAAGCAGTGGTTTTCTACTTGTAAATACGGTCCAACTTCCCAGAATTTTACAGCACCCACAGTGGAATTCACATCAGTTTACCAAGTCTGATCAGAATTAGCTGGTTATGTCTTTGTTACCAAACACTTACCAAATTATGTGGCACCAGAAAACTGAACCATTACTGATACAATAAGCATTATGATTTAATTCTTCAGCATGCAAAGTAGCAGTAGCAATTTCCCTCATATAGCACAAACGCCCTCTTGGTTAATTTTCTTCAGGTTGGAAAGTTTACCTCATGTATATTCAAATATGAAGCCATTTGGTCGGTCATGGTATTCACACTTGATGCTGGGGAAAGTGCTACAAGGTCAGAAAAATCTATAAAAGAAATTAAATAACTGATATCACAACATTACTTTTTACCTCAACTAAGTTATTATATCAGTAATGCAGTAATGTTACCAAGAGCTCAACCAGATCATCCAGAATGATATTAAGCCCTGCTTGATGCCAAGCAAAAATATACTTGAATAAGACCTGATGCTCCTTAATCAGCTTAGTAGATTTCCAAATTGCCTATAAACATTCCAGGTACTGTAAGCATCATTAAATCAAAATAAAATATGCAATAGTTTGCAAACCTGAACTATACTGTCCCGAAATTTCCATTTAGCTGCAGTGATACCAGGAATCTGCTACACATTTTTAACTTGTCCTTTCCTAGACAGTTTGCTAAAAGAGCATCCCACTTTGCTTGTTCACTTTGACAGTCTATTCTTAACAGGAAGAAAATACAAAGAATTGCTGGGATAGAGCTAACTCTGACTTATGTTTCCAGCTTTGTAAGATTTCTTTCCTCCCTTTACCCAGGTTGAGCACCTATGGTTTTCCTCTCTTGTAATGAATACCTGGCAGCAATACTTGATAACAAACCCTACAAAGCACTGTATTTCAATATTTGAAAACAGTAGCAAAAGCTTTGCTATTCTATGCTAGACTGAAACAAAATTCACCTAATTATAATTTGCAACAGAAAAAAAAACCAAACAAAAACCTCTACAAAAACAAACAAATTCCAAAAAAAAACCCACCTTATTAACAAACTTACCATAGAAGTCATACCAGAGATGCAGCAGACTGGATGCTGCATTCTTTACCACCTGTGTTTAATTGTCACATCGTGTCAATACACACTGGTAAGAGCTGCCACTCCCTAACTGAGAAACATGTGAGTTTCATCGTGATGTTAAATGGCCTCACAAATAATACAGAGGCATGGATTGATTGAGTATATAAAGCATACTAAGTTCTCAGGATAGCTAGGTGCTTGGGAAACTGGCCATGGTTTGTACATCCTGAGACACCTAAGCAAATCAAACAAACTGTTGCAGTATCCAAAAATAAAACAGACAGATTAAATTAAATCTACGGCAACAACAAAGTGATAAAAAGGGGAAAATATCTGCATTTAAAAGGAAGGTTTGATCTAAGAGCAGAATCTGAATATACTAATTAGTATTGTTCATATAGCATGTTATTAAGGGATCTTAAAATATAATGTTTGAAATTGAATAGTTATTTTTACGTTCACTATCTTTGAAAGCGAGGGGATTTGTTTCCAGAAAAAACAGTTCTACTTATGATACACAAAACTTATAACTACACAAGAACTTGTGGAAGACTAAGATCAGAATATGTAGGATCAATTTCTTATTTTTCTGAATTCCTCCCATCTTATTTGGGATCTCCAAGGGGGTATAATACGATTCTTGATGCTTTCTCAGAGACAATGGCAACGCCAAGTGATTGGAGTTTTGAGTACAGGTGGCTTCTTTCTAGGTGAAACTGAAGTATACTGAGCAGTGTTGCTCCCTTCTGAGTGCAATCTTACATGACCTTGTAACACTGAAAATTAAGAGGATAAATTCTTAATGCATAATTTTATTTCTGTGCTATAATACACTATCATAATTTAGGATTTGCAAACATATCTTTAGCAAGAAGCTATCTGGCTGCTGATATAAACCCTACATTGGGTCTCACACTAAATCAACCTAGAAACATTCTGTTATAGGAAGGTGCTATTCTGCTTGATATGCTTTGTATCCCTTTATGAGCATTTGACATCTGCTCTCCAAATCTGCTCTGGCTGCCTGTTGTTTTTCAAGTGGAGTTTGAAGTGCTGGTTTTGACCTATAAAGCCCAAAATGACTTGAAGCTTGCTTTTTTGAGAGACTGAGTCACTCCCCATGAGTTAAGATTACTGACACCACTGAAGCACCTTTGAGTGAAAGACAGGGAAATAATGACAAGGTATATGAGTGCTCTTTCACTGTAGAATTTACTTCCACACCTATCTGAAGTGATCTAAATTTGTTAATCTTTAAAATATACCAAAGTCCTACCCATCTACACAGACATGTGGGAGCAATTGCTGTCAAGAGGACTGAAAAGGAGAAGGGAAGGGTTTCTGTGCACTGTGCTCTGTGGCCAGGGAATGAATGCTGCCTACTGACTAATGTTCCTGTCCATCGTGAATGGCATTTTAATTTGTCAAGAGCACCAATAGGTCAAAAAAGATATCTGAAGGTGTTCTAAAGACAACATACTGCCTTTTAACATCCTGCATACAGAGGTAGGAGAATTAGAAATAGGTCCATGCATGAAAGTGAGCCCAACAATCCACCCCCACCTCACAAAAACAAAACACCCCAAAAACAAACAAGCAAAAAAAAACCCCAAACAAACCACAAACCTACATTCACTTGCTATTAATTAAAGTATGAAATAAATTGAGGAAGAGACAAATGTTACGCTGAATGATTCTACAAAGTGATGACAATTACTACATTATTAGAAGTCAGAACACATAAAGATATTCACTTATAGCTTAACTCTTTTCATTCTTGTAATTGAAGACATTTAAAACCAATGCTAGTTTGAAACCTGCTTAGCATGTTTGTTCATACCGTCTGCCCTGCCCAAGTACTTCCATTAGCAGTACCACTTTCACCTCCCAGAAAAAATAAAAAACAAAAAAAAACCAAACGAACCCAAACCAAAAAAACCTGTCACCTGTAGGTAACTAGAAAAGACTTCTACAGCCCTCTAGTGTTGCCAGACTACAGACCTTGGGTATAAATGCTAATTTTTGCCCCACACTGAAGGAAAGTCAACAGATTTCACTGCTGCTGGACATACAAGTTAGACCGCTGCAATCACACCGCTGGCAGAGTGAGTTACACTGCTCTCACGGTCACGTCACACAAGGGACATGGTACCAAAAGCTTAGGACTGGCCTTTGCAAATAAAAACATATTTGCAGAAAGGAATAGGAGAAAAAATTAATATCAAACATTCAGGTTAATTTACTGTGTACATATTTAAAGAGCTCACTGGAGAGGTTGCTATGCCTGCTTGCAGGCCCTCAGCAGCACTGACGCCTCGTTTCTCCTCTTGCTCCCTCCCCGCTTCTTTCCCAGTGAGTTCCCGTTGACAGAGCCTACGGCTACACTCTCAGAAATCACATAAAACCTGACAGTGCCAAAATTTCAACCGCAAAAAGGTGTTTTAAGGTGTTGCCTTTCCAATCTAATTTTCCCAGACAGCTGTGTTGTGCTGGCAGCGCGGCTCCCGGCTGCCCACGGGCTGCAGATGGAGCTGTTGACAAAACAGTTCAGCGCGCTGGAGAGGAGCGCGGCCGGCGGGCGCGCACCGAGCCGCCGCTCGCTCCTGCAGCGGCCCTGCTCCGCAGGACTTGCGCTGCCGGGATTCAAACTGCCGTGCCATTCGCTGCTATTGCCTCCAAGCGTCTCTGCTATTGCTTCTAAGTCCTCTGCTGAAGGAGTATTGCACCAAACCTCCCAACCTCAGAAAGCCAGCGCAAGGCTCCCTAGCTAACCTTCAAGATGTCCTTAAGCTATGAACATAAAAGCACATTAACGAATCTGAACTAAGGTTATTTCTAAGGGGCTAAAAATTCTAATCAGAAATTCGTGAGATACACAGACAGAGAGAGAGCTATAAACAAAGCACGGATGCCTTTAACTCATTTTGGAAAAGAACTTTTGTGTTCAAAAAATCCCAAACACAGTTGGTTTCTACATAAGGATGTGCTACACATCCCCATAAAAACTGTATTTACGTAGTAAATGCTTGTGCATCAGAACATTAAATGTGCAAGTAGTATTGATAGGAAAGGTGTAACAGGATCAAATTCACACTGTTTAACTGTATATTGCCACTTATTACAGCTGTACACATAGCACTGTGAAGACTGACTGCTATAGCACAACAGTTTATTTTGCACTTGAAATTTCTGATAAATATTGCCTGGAGATCTCTGCAGGGAACTAACAGAATACCAGCTGTTATATTTACTGGCAAGGAAGTTAATTCAACCTTCCTTTGGACAATTCAAATTAAAGCACTGGGTCATAATTATGCATCAAGCAAGAATGATGACACAGATGATCTTTGTGTTCTCATGCAACTGAAAAAAGCTATGTTGTAATTAGCGTTGCAAGCATGATAAAATGTTGCTGCAGCTTTGAAACTCCTCATACTTTAGTTTGAGCACATAAGTGCAAAGAATAAGTAATTGCCTAATCTGAATCAAAGGTTTGAATTAAAATTCACAAGTCTGGAGATTAAGCTGGATTTTCTTATTTACTTAGTTACAAAGCCAAAAACATGTAATAAAATTCTATTTCCATTTACTGTAAGGTTTTTTCAGTATATGTGAGAAAGTGTGGTCTATTAAAATTCCTGTCAACTACTTCATTAAAAGCTTATGAAACCAAATTTCAAACTCATTCTGCTGCAAGATGCATATGTCAGAGTGGCACTGCCCTTTTATGATTGTTTTTTAAATTACACTCAAGTATATGATACACATTCTTCAAACACTCTGAGCATAAGTACCATCCCCAAAAGCTAAAATTATATCACACACTGCGTGTGACTTAGTGAGTCACTACAGAAAAACACACAAAAAGGATGAATTTATAGAAACTATTTTACTAGAAAATATAGTAATGTCCTAAAGTAAACATAGCCTGTTTTTCTTGCATTTATTCTGCAGCATTTAAATTATATTACTGTACATGCTTGTTTTCTTGCTTGTCCTTTTTGTTTTGGTTTTTTTTTGGTTTTTTTTTTTAACTGGATGGAAAATGTTGGTCTTTGCATAGCATTAGCATTCAAACAGCTCTTTAACTATTTGGTGTTCAGACCACAGTAATCTCCTTAAGATTCCAATTTACCAAAGTACATTAAAAGCCTCTAATATGTTTACATAATATTTAATTCCTTCTTGCCTACAGAAGTTTTGAATTCATAGAATTATAGAATGGGCTGGGTCAAAAGAGACCCTGAAGTTTCTCTTGTTCCAGCCCTCCTGCCTTGGGCAGGGACGCCTTCCGCTAGATCAGGTTGCTCAGAGCTCCATCCTGCCTGGCCTTGAACATTTTCAGCACCCACAGCTTCTCTGGGCAACCTGTTCCAGTAGCTCACCACCTTCATAATAAAGAACTTCTTCCTAATATCTTTGTGAGAGACATGCAATTTATACGAGGTATTTTATAATATTGTGTTGCACTCCAGAACTTTTCTTCAGGATAGAAAAAATGGGAAGTTATGAAAAGTTCTGGAATATAACATAACATAGCTTAAAAAGAAAACCAAAAATCTGCAAAGTACCTTACACATGCCTTGCAGGATTTTACAAGAAATCTACAAAACAGGCGCCATTCAATGTCTCAGTTTTGAAAATTCCAAAGTAAGTGGATCTCCAAGAGAAATCTGCTGTGGAAAGGACAATATTTTTACAAAATCCAAGTATTGATTCAGCCTCTAGACCACGATCAGTCTCTAAAATATTTAAAAATGCATTTTGATAAGATCTAGACACTGGAAAAAATGTGAATATATTTTCAATAGATTTCACATAAAAGTTGAGTAAAAAGTTTGGAGTCAATATTACTGTAGTCAATAATACTTGACCAGGGTAGCATAATTTTAAAATGTGAACATTCTTTTTTTGAATGTCTGCTCTCCTTTCTAAGTTCTTATATTCCTACTCATCACTAATTTCTGATCTCAACAAGCCTACATATTTATGTTAAGACTATTGTGTTTAACACAGGTGGCTACAGTGAATTCAGCTGAGAAGGTATGATTGTATTGTTTTAGTTCTGATTAGGCAAAAATTTGACCTGGGTAGATTAAAATAAAATACTTGACTGCCAACAATTTACAGGTATATTTTGTAAGACCTTAGCACTGTTGGACTTGACATTTGTTCCTGTATTTTCATTTATTTTACTAAAATTACAAGAATTTTTAAAATATAACACAGATATTAGTTTTGAGAGCTACCTTCCATATGATGATCTATAATTAGAAAGTAAAATTTTTAAAACGCTAAGAATCTAATACAAACCGGAAATCACTATGACATTATTAACAGGCACAGGATGTAATTGTGGTGTAAGTAATGAATATTACAATGATTACTGATAATTACACTAAATACCACTAAATAATAGCACACTAAATAGTTAAGAAGACGCATCAATTTTTGCATAATTCAGAATATATTCAGACATAATTCGAAAGGAACGTGTATCAAATGGAACACGGAAAAGTCATTTGAGGTGTAAATGATACCTATTAACATGCAATGCTGGTTAAACTCGGGATGACGATTGACAGAGTTCATAATAAGGATCCAAGGGAAATGAGGTAGCTGAGTAAGAAGCAGGTGTTCTCTGAGGCAGGAACTCAAACACACAGGTGTCTGAGAAACATCACACTCCCTTCCGTGATCTCAAGGGCCTCACCTTTATGTGCTACTCAGAATAGCAGCATTCCTACCGTTTTTCCCACTGCACCCCCCCAAACCTTTTTTAATAGTACTATCTCATGCAAAATTACTTATGAAAGAATGTCACTGGCTATCTTCTACATTTTTCCGCTCTAGTGTGTGTAAAGTGGAAAAAAAGAAATGTAACTGGTTTTCCAGCAAATGAGAGAACACACAAAATGAATGAGAAATTTGCAATGAGAAGTCAGTGAGGAGTTAAGTGTGTCTGAAGTGAATCCTGCTGAATTTGGCATGAATGAAGATTACTAAATTTTTAAGGAATTCGTACTAATTTTCCTGTGTTCCTATTTACTGATCCAAGTCTGTATTTACGCAGTCATTCTCAACTGGCAAAAAGCATGCCATTTATAAATGAATCTTTATGCAATGAAAAAGAGCATCACCTTAATAGAAAAACCCTTTCAATAAGTCAAATCATCAAGTACATGAGCAGTGAAGAGAGCCTATAATGTTGAAACTATAACTTAATTTGTGAGAAGAACCATTCAATCTTGTCTTGGGGGCAGGGAGAAGGGAGAAATCTGCTCTGAATTTTAAATAAAAATTCTACAATAGCAAACTACCTATTCACACTAACTTTGTTTCTATTTCACATCTACCCTTTTTTCTCCTGTTTATTAGAAAAACAACAGAAAAATTAAACAAAACAAGATGGCAAATTTCATAGCTGTTCTAACCCTATCAATTTTAAGCTCATATAAGCTCTGGTAAAGCCATGTATCAGCTCCTACTGTGCAATGGCTTTTTTTATACAGTTTGACTATGTGATGAAAGAAACTAGTTGACATGCACTTAGCGTATTAAGCCCTGGCACCTGCATTGCAGACACTAATCAAAGTGCTCCTTCAGAGGGGTGAAAGAATCGCCATTTGTAACACAATAATTAGGCTGGGTAGAAGGGCCTGAAAAGTAAATCAATCTCGTCTGCTCTCTAAATCTGACACCATTCTCTAGGCAGATTGTTAACATAATGAGACAGAAGCCTACAAGAGGTCCCATAAAAGACCTATGCCTTTTTTTTTCCCTTCTTTCTTTATACTTGCAATGTTACTAAGAGCATAATTACACACAAACCTACCCTAAGTCACTGGCATAAAAGCAGCTATTTCTAAGAAGCTCATCAAAAATAAGTTGGCAGAACAGACGGGCTATATAACACAGCAGCAGGCTGACTCAATTTGCCCAACTGGATGAAGATTATTTTAACCTATTCCCTACTAAAATTATCATGATTATGTCTGACAGGGAAAAGTAATAAGTTCCTATAATATGGCAAGAAAATAATTTTGGGGAATTAATCTGATTCTCTGTTCACACTGGGCAAATGAAGAATAATTCTGCTGAAATCAATACTATTATCAAAATTGTGTGAGGAAAGAATTACATCCAGTGTGATTGCTGTGATTTTTAAAAAAGGAAACTGGTAACAAAATAAAAACATTAGTGGTAGAGTTTTTAAAAAAACAGCTTTTCATGTACAGCCTCTCAAATTTCAAGAGGGTAATCTTATTTAATAGAAAAAAATAAGGAAGTTGCACCATAGTTGATGCTTTGTAGTACCAAAACCTTAGGAATCTTTGTTACAGATAACCCATTATGGTTGTTGTAAATAGTTATGTCAAAAATCATATAAAAATATGTAATATAAAAACAAAAATCAACAATGCTGCAAGTGGTGGAATGCAGTAAGCAGGTATTTGTGTAAAACAATAAAATGAATGGAATGAATCTCTCTTCTTTCACAATCAAACATACATTAGTCATTATTTTTACTCATATACCATGATTTAATTTAGTCATTCCCTTTTAGAGACTCTAACTGTGCAGCCTGGTAATTTAGTATTGTCTGTGATAAACAGGTGTCAGCTTTACACTAAATCTGCAATGCCTCTTAGCTAAGGTTTGTCAGGTGTGCTTTTTCTGAGCTTTCCTGGATCTGAAGCTCTGTTTTATATGCTTGAGCTGGGACAACAAACAACTCCTGTAACTGGACAGGTGGCTATGGCTATCTTGGGTTACTTTTGTGTGTCATTGTATGGTAGCCACCTTCATAAGCATAGCTAGCAAGCTAACAAGCATAGCTAACAAGCAGTTATTCGACATGGAATGAGATATTTATGACTCTACCATCATGATGATGTAGAGAATTACTGGCCTCTAATGGCAATAGCAGCTTTGACAATTGTGGGCGAGGCATGTGGCATGGTGGACTTCTAAATTTAACTTATATAATATATTCAATTAAATAACATGCTTTCCAGTGATTTTTTTTTTCATCTGTACATCATGCTGATTCTTTAAAATACCCTCAAAATTCAGGATACTCAATGTGACCAACAAAAGCCAATACAGACCACTCAATAATTACTAGATTCTTGAAATACAAATTTCATATATATTTCATAAATACCTACATTCTCAATTTAAAAAAATAAAAATCATCTCTTACACTTTTTAAATGTCTAGAAGCTGTAGTTCAATGCAAGCTAGCCAGTTTGTCTTCTTTTCGAGTTATGTCAGGATCATGACTTCTGTGATCTGCCTGAGTGACCTCAAAATGAGATGAATTGTGGTTGGTAGGCATCTACTTCTTCACATGGATTGGGTCATTTGTCTCACATCTGAATGTCTAAACTCAGGTAAGGAAACTTAAAAGAAAAGTAATAAAGAAGCAGTGTAAGGGTAACAGACTGTCTGACACCTATTATTAGTCACAACTTTTTGGAAAGTTTATTTATACACAGGATGCATAAAACTTAAAATTTGCAATCAAAATTTCCCACCGATTCTCTGCTGTATCAGAATCCATTGTTGAAAGACGGTTTTCAAAATGATCTCTTACTCTTCTTCTTTTACAATATTATACCTTCCCATTCTAAACTGTTTTGTTTTCGTTTATTTTGTCTTGTCGTGTTGGGGTCTCTTAGTTCAGAAATTCTGTCTTGTGAGAGAGGAAAGAATCTATTCCTGAAATGGCTGCCCAGCACATGAAAGCTATTAACAGCACGCAGAAGGTGTGTGGAGTCATTCAATATGACAGGGAAAATTGAATTGAAAACTGACTTCAGTCTGAGCCCTGGATAAGCACTGTTTGGCTAGGACAATGCAGATTCAGTGCAGCAAAACAACTGATTTGACTATGCTAGATTAAGTTTTTAGAACTATATGTTGCGGAAAAGACAAAGTTTCTCCATTAAAACACCATTACTAATGTTCATCATTGCTTTAACCTAAAAAGCAACCCACAGAGAATTGATTCTATACTATTTGTAAGGTTTAACAGAACACACTGCTTTAGTTATATTAAGTAACAGCAGATTTGACAGTCTGTTTAAGCTATTTTGTTTTTTTGGGATTTTTTTACTGGTCAAAATGGAAATCATGTAGGGAGTTTTTCCATGAAAGACTAATGGCATTTTTCTAAGAAGTAAAGTTTTGCAATGGACATTCAAAATTTTTAGAAGGCAGTATCTGTGTCATATAATGTTACATAGCACTTAAAACTACATTCTAAAACTTGCTGCTTGCAGAACACACATGTTTTATTGAATAATTCAAATGAATGCAAGGTCACAAGTTGTGCTGGTCTTGTTTCCACAAGATAATATGCAGAAAATAAGGCCAGAGTGATCGGTATGAACAAGGTTTTGACTTTTATAAGAAGCCTTAACTGAATTATCAGGGAAAAAATATTTCAAGCCTATTTTTTAAGAAAGAAAATTAAAACCATTTTAATGAAACCACCATGAACATAAAAAAGTCTACAAAATAAATGGCAACCATGACTTGCATCCTAGCATAGCGCACAGCTCTCCTGTCTGGATGGTTGGCACCTAAGAAGCTAGGCACATCAAAAGTAGCCAAAATTTAAAAACCTTCAGAATTTAAAACCCTCCTAATTAAGGTAAAAATCTCTTTCTCAATACCACTGAAGAACTCTTATCTGCAGAGATGATTTTTACCACATTTTTTGTCTCTTTTGTGTACCGCCTGAAAGCAGCTTATGCCACGGATGCAAAACACGAGAGATGCCCCAGCTATTCCCATGACTCAACACTGACCAGCAGCACCCTGGCTGAACACCAGCATCTAACCAGAGCAATCTCAACGATTCTCAGTATGTCAGATGAAATTTAATTTTTTACCGCCCTAAGTATAATAAACATTTTACTCAACCTGCAACAGGGGCAGGGGCAAATCTGTAAGAAAGCCAAAAGAAAACCAGCTCTGGTTTGCTGCCACCGTTAAGAGCGAGGGAAGTGAAAGCTGCTGTGAAGGTGAAGCCTGATACCCAGCACAAACACCTCATCTCTGGTGTGCACACAAGGCTTTTGGGAGCTACAGCCAGGCTGCTTTTCAAGGTCCCACCGTATCAAAAATAGTACAGCTACTGATATTTTGCTGTCCCTCTCCTTTCACAGCTACAGTTTCAGAGAGCAACAGAAGCAAGAGTTGCTTACAGTATTTTTAATTTTTTTTACCTTTTGTTCCCAGCTGCAGTTCTGAGGGGGGTTCAGACAGAGATTTAAGAAAAGAACCCAACTGCGTGTATTCTAACAGCTTGAAAGAGAAAATTGTACATCTTTTTGACAATCCTGATTCAGTATCTTTGTTTTTTTCCAGATAAATCGAGAACTGATGCTACAGCAGTTGACTAAAAACATTAATGAGCTGTGTCCATTTTAATTGTTTCAGACTAGCAATTTCCCCTGCAGTTTGAAGGTCTTTGAGAGTGCAAAAAAATCCAGTTAGGGGCCACTTCTGTATTAACCATTTTGGTTAATATAGAATAACGTTTCTGACAGTAGCCCAGCTATTCATGATGTACATTCATGTAACTGCAAATAACGATGGTGGCAATTTCTTTCAATTAAGCTGAAAAAAAAAAGAAAAAAAGTCCTATCCAATACAATACAAGACTGAGTAAATTCAACCTTTTTTAAGGTTTTTGGGGATTTTTGTTTATTTTTGGGCTTCTTTTCTTTTAGTTTTTCAAATGAAAATATATTTCTGAAAAAACAAGGACTCTGGAAAACACAAGCCTGAATACAGATGTGTCTTATTTTAGGGTCATGCTTTGAATAATAGTTTTTGGTTACTCAGAAGCCAAGTGATTGTGCAGTTAGTTGAACAAGCTATAAAGAGATAGTTTTCAATAGCATTTTGAGATTAAAAAGTGTGTCAGAAATGTATCGGAGCATAACAAAAATTGCAAGGCCTTCATAACAGTTTAAAGACCTAAAACATTCTGGATACATTAGGCTAAAGACTACATTTAAGAATTATGTGCAGGTATTAGACATAATCTTCCCAAAAGTTTTGTATGACAGTCTAAGCTGCTGATTTTGACAAAAGGAGTAGAAAGGGTTATGTTGTAAACTGCTGTTCCTACTGACTTTTACTGACGTATTATTAATGTCTCATTTGTAAATTTTCTAGAGAGACAACCTAATTTGAAAGGTGTGGCAATCTGAGAAATTATATTGTTTGCTAAAATTGTTGTAGCTAAAGGCCAGAAAGCAAGAAGCAAGCAGAAAAGGGTCTGCTACCTGCATTTGCATTTTGTAGCTCAGAGTTCACCTCAAAAAAAACATGAAGGAAAGACAAAATAGTAAGACAAGAACTGTGTACTATCACAGATATATTTTTACTGGATGAAAAGCAGAAATCCACTCAATATACCTGGTAGTTAACATTACAAAACAGTAATTACAGAGTTTAAAGGAGCAAGTGGCCCCAAGACGTCCAGAGCTTTATGCCAGCAGCCCCTCCAAGGCAGCAGACCATGGGCAGTGCTGCAGTAACCAGCATAGGCCCAGTTATCACTGACTTTTGTTGAAGCTACAGGACTTCATGAAACTAGTCACCTTGCAGATGAATCTCTCACTTTTACATGCTAATGTGCTCCCTTAGGTGTTCCCTGTCCTCTGTTCTGGGTTTCAGGAAAATCTTTTATCATAGCCATGGTTTTTCACAGATAAAATAAAGAGACAATCAAGGCAAAAACTGACCTTCAAAAGAAATTAAATTAAAAGAGAAGCAGCTAATAAATTGGAAAACTTTCTAATTGCAAATTAACCCCTGACTCATCCACCTGATTATCAGCTTAGCTTTCATACCACTTAATTCTCTGCACACTTGTAAAGAGGAAATAGCCATCACTCTTCCTAGCCAGCATTTGTTTCCGTCTCAGAGTACAACAGGAGAATATGGGTCCAGTTACTAAACAGCGATAATAAACC
Organism: Phainopepla nitens; assembly: GCA_013400175.1. Classification (NCBI taxonomy): domain Eukaryota; kingdom Metazoa; phylum Chordata; class Aves; order Passeriformes; family Bombycillidae; genus Phainopepla; species Phainopepla nitens. The sequence goes on along the minus strand of VXBQ01015753.1, from coordinate 594,663 downwards.
CACCTTAATTGCTTCAATTAGATCATCCACAGGGAATCACTTTACACAACCTATAGGGATTAACAGGCTCTTCATGAAACACTATGAACAATTACACAGAGATGAGTAACCATCAAGAGCTGGCGGAGGAAAAGTTGCTATCTATAAGCAGTTGTCTCAGTTACTCTCTGTACTCATCTGTGGGGAGGAATTATTCTTCACCCAAGTACAAATACCCAACCAGGATAAGTCAGAGGCAGATATCTGTAAAGACATCCCTGAGGATCATGCTGATGTTAAGTCCAAAAGTAAATGCAGTCTCATCATACTGGATGTGTCACAAGAGCAGGCATTTAGTATTTTGACACCATCTTTGCTCAGCCCGGGTGCCTTGCCCTTTTCAAATTGTGTTCGCCTTGTCTTTTTGAGAGGTGTTTATTTGGCATAGCAAGAGAGTCAGTGTAAGTACAGGGAATCAAAGGGATTAATGTTCATAGAAAGTAAATAAAGTGGAAGTATTTCTTTTAATGGACAAATATTTAAACTGGTTTTGACTTTATTTGATCATTTTTGTGAACACAATTTTTTAAAGTCACATTTATTAGTAATGAGAAGACAAGAAAAGAAAGAGTAAACAGCGCTTCCCATGTGGCAATTTCTGTATGTGGCTAGGTATACGTATATGAATTTAATGTACACATATATTTATTGAAGACTATACACGCAAAGAGAAGGATGGTATGAAAAAATGTGTGTTAAAATTTCAAATACCCTCAGGAAAACAAACTAATTCTGGAATTATTTTCTGGGCATCACATTCAAGTGGGAAGGATGCAATCTCCTGAATACAGAAAACTCTGCCTTACAGCTAAAACTGTGGCATCTGCCTACCCTAGTGAGACCATGCAGGACTCCATATACGTCAGTGAAAATAAGCTTGTAGACTGAAATTTACCCCTCAACTAAATTTATGGTGGTTGGGTGGAGAAGTCAATTATAATTCCACAAAATGACAATGTAGAAGCAGTCTTGTCACAACTTAAGGGGTCACAGTACATTCTGGGATGTGATCAAAAGTGAGACAGAATATTTTAGCCATAGGAAAATCCTCAGGGCTTTTTAATTTTGCCATAAGCCTGGATGAGCTGGTTGATTATAGCATTTGAAAACTTACATACCGTTTCAGGAAAAGAGGGCTTATTCTAAAGCCATGGATTGGTGACAAAAACCTTCTAAGAAGTTCTGATTGCAAACGATACAATTGCTCTTTAACTGCATCTCAGTCACAAGCATTCGACTTAGCATATAAAACAGCTTTGGGATCTTTTCTGTTCACCTTTTTTTGCTACTTGAGACCCTTTCTACATGTCACTTACACTGGACTTCTCTGACAATCTGAAGCTGCAAACAAACAGTATCTTCCTAAAGAATATTTAATGACGTAGGAAAATACCATAAAATGTCTTTCTGATAACATGCCCCTCTTACCAGAGATGTGAAATAACGTTTAACCTGAAATGTCTTGTACAGCCAGTCGACTAAGATATTCTCCCAAAGGGCAAACACCACCTTTTCAGATATCAGTACCAAAGGAAACGGGCCAAATGAACGAACACCTGTACTCAGTCCTTGCATCAATATACTTGAAAAATCCAAATTATCTGCTAGTTCTCCAGAGGCACACAGAAAAGTTCTAAAAGTGTTCAGCTGGGTCGGGTTGGCAGGAAGAAATGTTTCTGATCATTTCCAAATGATGAGTGACATCCTCAAGAAGAAAAGAAAGTAGAAAATGATTGCTTGAGAAAAAGCAGAATAAAACCAGAATCTGCCTTACAGTCAGACAGACTTTACAAAGGACAGATAATGCTTCTAAGACTAATAACATTCCTAGCACTCAAATTGGGGAGAAAGAGAGTTTTATCTACTATATGAGCAGGCTTACTAGTATATGTCTTTTGCTCTTCCAGACAAGTCCTCACTCCCTCTATCATACCACACTATTTAATTTGCAGCTATTGCCAAGTCAGTGTTTAATCTAAGCAAAGTTGGCAGAATTTCTACAGGAGTGCAATGTTCACAAAAAAAATTATGATGGTTCATGCTATTCCACAGTGCAACTGAGAGGAATATGATGCTGGTTTTTGAACCCTTGTTCTCTGGAGATTGATATGGAAAAGTAGGAAATGTTTTGAACTTAAGAACTACTCCTTTCAATGGCAGTAACTTTGCTCTGTGGTCTACATGCTGTAAATTCAGCTTGAAGATACAGTATTCCTCTATTTTTTATTCTCCAAGTTAGTTTCTAATACCAAGAGCATTTGGAAGGAAAATTTCCAATAATTTAGAAGAAATATGTTTCAATAAGTAGAAGGCTCCTAGTAAATCCACTAGAAAGTAAGATCTAATACTTAAGAAAATATTACATATTATTTAGTGTATTTTATTTAAAGAAAAAAAGCTTTTCCTCTTGCACAGCAATATTCAATTTTCTCAGCAGTGTTTCCCAATTACTGTGGGTTTTCGGTTAGGAAGTGAGTTTCTGGGTTTTTTTATTCATTGCTGTTAAACAAAAGTTCTGGGGTCTTTATTATTATTTTTGGGCATATAACAAAATCAGATTCACTGCATTACCTTGACTGTCTGAAGAATGTCTGATCTTTTTTCAACTTAAAAAAAACCCCAAAATTGTAAAGAAAGAAGACCAAACATGAGCCAACATGACAAGAACACATTCTTTGCCATGTACAAAATTCCTGTCTCAGGCAAGTGCTGTCCATATGCAAAGACAACTGCCTTTTCCATGCCCTTCAGTACATACAAGTTTTACAGAGCTATATCCACTGCTTGTTTTTATGGTGTTCAACTGCATGCTAGATTAAAACAAAAATAATTTGTATATTTAAAGAGTAACATACCATAATCAAAGAGAAAATGCTATGAAGGAAATGAGAAAAACTTTCCATAAAAAAAGTGCAGAAAATACAGAAGGAATAGTAGTTTAAGTAAGTAATTTCAGCTAGGGTTTCTTAGGGCTAGAATTATGACTGAATTAATTAATAATTCACAACTACAGGGAAGAGAAGCATATTCATGCTCCTCCAAGAGTGAAAAAAAGTCTAACTTTTTTTGAAAATATATAAAAGAAATGTTGAATTTTTTTGGTAGCAAAAACCTGTTCAGAAATGTTTGGAATGGGTATCAAACATGACTGGATGAAAACTAACTCTGCAGCGGTTATGTGCAGACCTACAGCAGCATGTGGTACCTGCCACAAACTGCTTATGGGATTGTGACATTTGCTGAGCATTTACACAGAGGAATAATGGAGCATAAGGTTAGGTTGCCCTCATGCTGAGACCACTGCCCATTATGCTGACCAATACTGTCTCTGGCTCTCTTCTGATCCCCCACGGCCTGGACATATTTATTATCTCTTGTCTTAGACCGTGCAGAGACATTTTAAATGAGTCACAGTGGCAGGTGGCCCTTATTAATACCTCTTAGGACGTGAGAACTGCTGGAATGCTTGATCAGAGAGAAGAAACCAGAAGGTGGGACAGAGAAAGGTCCTATGAGGAAACACATGAAAACAACTATATTTGGAAGATAAATATATTTTGGTCATTTGAGTCAACAATAATGGTATAGTCCAAGAAAAGGATATTCCCTGTAGTAATAGCATAATATATCCTGTTTGGAGCAGACAAGGGATTAATAACATTTTCTACTGTCCTTGTAAATCGGTAACAAAAATCACAGATTATTGTAACAGAAAAGAAAATTGTTATAAGGAAAGTTACAACTACGGACCACAACAAGTTCCATTTGATAACTACATCTGGAATAAAATAATTCTAAACACTGATATTTAGTGGAAGCTAAAAATTTTAATAGTTCTGATGTTGAAAAATGCTTTCCAACAGAGGCAAATTGGCTATGTGTTTCCCAATGCAAGCTTAGACTCCACTAACAAAAACACCACAGAACACAAAGGAAATGTTCTCTTTTCTAGTCTAGCTTACTGGAACTGGAGATCAGTGGCATTATCATCCTTTTTCTTGAAAGGAACTACAGAGAGCAGGAACACACATGCCAGTGGGAGAAGTGCATAAAGTCTATGTAGAATTTAAACCCACTAAAGCGAAAGGAGTGGAGAAATTGTCATGGAAATGCAACACGATATAGTAAGTAGAAATAACAGGTAAATTCTCCTGAAGAAAAATAACTCCAAGAAATGAATCACTGACATTAATTTGTTTCTGGAACAATCTTGCTAGATTAGGGTAGATAATTAACTGCTTTTAACAAAGCATCTGAACACACACAATAAGTCGCAGCAGGAGGCGGTGTGAGTGATACACTGAGATTTTGCAAATGCATGATTACTCTGATTTACCATACATTATCCTGCATTAAACACACACTGAATTTTTAGTAGGTTTTTTCTGGTGGTTTTTTTTTGTTTGTTTTTGTGGGTTTTTTGTTTGTTTTTGTTGTTGATTGGTTGGGGGTTTTGGGTTTATTTTTGGGGAGTTTTTGTTTGGTTTTTTTGGGTTGGTTTGGTTGGTTTTTGGTGGTTTTTGTTGTTGGTTTTGGTTTGAGTATTTTTTGTGTGTGTGGTTCCCCCCCCCCACCAAAAACAACCACACTGGATAAATAGAGGCACTCTTAGAGTGCTTAAATTAACCAGTCAACCAAATGAGTTTTGTTTTGAAGGCAAGCATAGCATTTTGGAGTTTGAGCATTCTACAAATGATTTTGTACTCTCCACTTTTTTTCACTGACTAAATTAAAAACCAGTTCATATATAAAACTATAAATACAAACATCTAAAAATATAAATGTGCATATGCATGTTCAAATACTCGCATGTACCCATGAAAGTGGAATGCCTTGACATCAGAGGGAAATGTGCTTTGAATGTCATTTCCGGAGGACAGATCATCATAACAATACTTCTTTTTAAAAAAGGCATCTCCAAATTCATAAAGTGCTACAGTGGGTCAGTGATTTGAGGTGATACAATTAAGATTAACTTATTTTAATCACAGGAGTGGTCACTTACACCATCCAGAATCACTTAAGTTTATGGACAGTTTTACTGTAGAAAAACAATGGCTGATGTCCAATTGCCATTATTGGGAGATATACAGAGGTATACAAAGAAACACTTTTGATGTATTTATAAAATATATCAATATATACAAGGAAAGAATGAGATATAGCATTTGGCTTTTGTTATTGGAAGTATACTTATTAAAAAGGCTTTTGGAGTGTGTTTACATTTCCTTTTATATTAATAGGTACATCAGCTTTACATGAGCAAGGCAGCATTGCTGCAAAATAGAGGATGAAGTACTCAGCCCACAGAAACCAATTACAGCAACAACAAGGAAATGAAAACCAATTGAAAGCACAGCTAATTCTCATCTTTGAAGGAATGCAGCACCAAAACACTTGTCATACACTGACATTTTAATGCTTCTCACTCCCCAAACTGTCCCACCAGGCTTCCTCTGTCCTTAACTCTTACACTGTTCTACACATGTCTTATGGGAGAAAAAATAATTAAATATCACACTAAGTCTTGAATTAGAGTTCTGTTGTGTATCACTTTGGGCTATCACACATTAAAATGGGGAAGTCAAGACAATATTTGGCATGAAGTTACCTTTTGTAGAGAAAGGACGTCTTCACATGCTTTCAGCTCTAAAAAATTAATTGAAATAAGGAGTAAAAATGTGAGATTAAGTATCTAAAGAAAGAATTTGGAGTGCATAGCATGCCTGGTGAAAGAACTCAAAAGAGCTGAACCAAAAAAATAAAATAAAAGTTTAGGAAGTTCCCTAAAAGCTAAATAGGATTCCATGGAAAATTTTCAAATTCTTGGGATTTTTAAGAGAAAAAAAATTTTCAGAGAACCCAAGTATTAATCCAAATATAATACTGTCATATTCAAAACTTTTATTTCAAATAAATATACTGTTCAAATGAAGCATACAAGTTTCTTCTACTGTCAGCAGTTATAGTAACCTGGACACACAAATAATGAAAACCATAATCAATTTTTCTATTTTACTTTCAATGTGTTAAGAAATCTTTAGAGTTCTCTTATGTGTCCTCCTGGTCTGAAATGTCTGAAGTTATTACAGAAAGGTGACTGCAATATTTGTTATTATTGATTATTTCAGGAGTTGGAATAGGCACTTAACTTCTGCTCGGGAACAGCTAGATATGTGTGAGATTTGATCCATATTACCAAAGCAACAGCTTTTTTTATATCTTTATATCTGTTTCTTAGCACCCACTTTTCATTATCCCTTTCCAGCTCATGAAACAATTTTTTTTTTTCATTAGAATCTCCTTCATGGGTTACAGAACAGGGGCCATGATAAAAAAACCTCTCATTCATGAATTGGAATTTTATTGTTTAACCAATTATAGTTCTGAAATATTAAAGGAGGAATGAAACTTGAGCTGTCCTAAATGAAAATCCAGAACTAATTTTAACTTCAGACTGTTCTGATCCTTTTTATTTCTCAAGAGTCTCACTTATTTTCATTCCCTATTCCATATTTATCCTCCAAAAACAATTACTGTGCTTTTAGACTGTTAGTGAAGTATTAAAGAAAATGTTATCATGTCGCTTAGCTAGATTAATGCTGGTTTGCTTCAATCTAAAAGCTGGTTTGGATCCCAGTAATCTGGGGTTCAGATCCCAATAACTGCATGGAAAAAGGCTGGCATGCAGATTAGAAAAAAGTAGCTGTCTGCTCATCCTTAGTTTAAATTAATACCTTTTTCAAAGTAGAGAACATTTGCTTCATTCTTCCTGAGGATAGCTCCTGTCTTGCTTTAAATCACTGCTGGAGCAGATCTGCCAAATAGCCTGCACTTGCCAGAACAGTCATGAATTCCAACAGAATGGAGAAAGTGTACCACAGGCTGTCTCTCGTTCCCCTTCTCCAAACCCACCACCCTTTGGCAGGCTGTTGAGAGCCAACATATGCATCTCCTGATCTTCATCCACCCAGGTCTCATATTGATCTTAACCAATGATATCTTGCTTATTTTATCATTTTAGCAACAGAAATGTTACATATGAGACTGCAAGAAGAAATGCACATAAAACTCTGCTTGAAATATTTCAAATGCAAGCATTATCCAGTTTTCTAAAGTCTGTTGCTCTTATTTTTATAAATGCAATGCATCACATTTTATTGTAATGTTCACTTGTGTACTACTAGCTCTTTTTCTGTCATTTAGTTTAAACTATGAGGTTTATCAGAGTGCAGTTGTCTCCACACTAACGAGCATTAACCTTTCACTAAAGTGGTTTTAGAGACACAGCTCTCAGGCTTGCTTCCTTGAGATAACTCAAACACAGTTATTGTTAGCTTTGTTTTTACGTTGACAATTTCACATGATTAGGGGGAAAGAAAAATCATTGTTCATCCTGCTTCTGTCACTGCTAGCAAAAGCCAAAAGACACTGGAATAAAAAGCATCTAAGCAGAGCCTTTAAAAATGCCCAGTGTTCCTGAAGAGTCAGCAATGACAAGTAGGGATCTCAGTAAGTAAATTCAGATTTCTGTTAGACTCCAATCACTAGAACTTGGCACATCTGCACTTGTGTTTCACCTGTCTCAGTTAAGTGCCTCATATTAAGTGACATGAATTTGGGCCCCAAGTGTCCTCTTTCTGTTTTGCAAGTGGACACCTTAAAAAACACTGTGCATACTAAGTAAGTATGGATTACTTACTTAGCCATAACACTTATTCAGGAGATAATATACTAGCTACTTTCAAGAAGAAATGAAAGCTTCCCTCAGAGAGTTCTTCTATGCACAGTGTTATTTAAAATCTATTGTTTCTTCTTGTATATCAAGGGAAATATTTTCTCAGTATTAATGGAAGAGAACACTTTTCATTTTGTTTCTGAAGATCAAGCATGATTTTAGAAAGGTTAGCTAGGAAAGGGAAAATACCTTGATTGTTTTCCATGTCTCACTCTATTGTTTTTTCAATTCATCTGGATGCCTATCTGAAATAACTCGCACAAAGGATGAATTAAAAAAAGCAGCCCACAAAACCTGGAGAATAGTCTGCATTCAAGTGCAATTTGTACTTTACAAGGACTGTGTTTGGTCAGTGCCTTAAATTACGTAGTCTTGCAATGTGGAGATATTTTAAGATTTGAACGAAGGTTTCCTATACTATCAACAGGTAAAGCATTTCTAAGATGATATCACTGTTGAGTTAATACCAAGTCTAATCATGTTATTACTTTCATTATAATCTTGACTAAGTCAGTTTGGAAAAGGTGAGTGCTTTCAAGATGGACCATTATAAATGTCAACTGTGTACAAGTCTTTAAATATACATGATCAGGCTAGCCTTCCTTTCAGAGGCACAGTCAAGGCCAAGGACAGGTATTTTATTTGTTTTTGAAGCAAATAATGGACATTGGCTGCTTATTTCATTATCAGATTCATAAACAATCCTTTTTATGAAGGATCTTTTTCTTACACTTTTTAGTGAAGTGTAAAAAAAAAGGAAAAACATTACAATGCCATAGAGTACTAAAATGTTACGAAACGTTCAAACTGAAAATTTCTTTCTGTAAAAGATAATAGCTAAGAGGACTACAATTGTCAAAGCCCAGTAAGGTCAATAAATTGTAATTATGCCACTACCCTTTCTTTATATTGTCATAGCACTACTGTTTTTTTTTTTAATTTTTTTTGAGGGGAGGTGTGGGGGAGGGGGTGGGCAGGGATGGATATATTCCATGTGGGTATTTTTACAGAGACTTTAAAGAGAATGTAGGTCTCTGAAATTTCTAAAAAATTTGTTCAGACAAATATGGATATTGTTATATATATTGGTCATCATATGGTTTTATGTATTTGTCACAGAACTTGCAATTATAAATACTCATTGACTACAACTGAAACTGCAATTACTTCTTCAACATTTCTTCCAGCAATGGGCTGAAAAATTACTTACAGGGATCAGAGACTTTCATTCTTTGCATACTCAGAGGTAACTATCTAAACCAGAAAAAAAGCCCTGCATGTGATTGCAAAACCTCCCTTCTCTCCCTCCTAAATTTACATATTTACATCTTTTAACCAATAATTTGCTAGCCTGAGAATTCAACAGGACTGAATTCTCAATCTGTACTCCAAATGCCCTGGGAAACACACTGTCTTTGTTTCAACCTCATCTTCAAATCTTTTTTCATACCAGGAAGAGTTCATTTGCTACTCTAAGGACATTTCATGGAAATATTCAGTCAGAACTTTCTCAATACTTAAGCTAGTTATGCATGGCATTATTTTTTCTATGGACAGTTGGGTCTAAATGGCAAGGTTTTGGTAGCAGGGAGCTATCTCATTTCAGACAATCCAGTCCCAGCTGCCTCCATACGGAACCACCACAGGACACAGCTGAGCCAAGCTGGTGCCTAAGAGAAGCATGTTCATGAAAGAGCCAAATACTGGACAACAGAGTAGTGAGAGGGAGAAAGAGTTTGAAAATTGCATGAATACCAAGGTGAGAAAAGAAGGAAGAGGGGGGATGGTCCAGGCAATAGAAGAGACATTCTCCTGCAGCCAGCAGAAATTACTACAAAGCCACAGGTTTATCCTAAAGCAACAGCAGCCCATGAGAAGGACCCTTGCTGGAAGAGAGGAGAACTGTGAAGAGGAAGGAGCAGCAGAGAGGAGCCACATTAGGGACTGACCATAGTCCCAATTCTCTGTTCTCCTGCACTGCTTGCAGTGTGGTGGTAAGGACAACACAGGTCTCAAGAGTGAAGCTGGGCATGGAGTAAAGAGAAAGTGTTGGTTTAATACTTGGTTTTGTTCCTTACTACATAAATATACTTTTATTTGCGTAGGTGGTATCACCCATATGACACTGTAGCTAATCTAAAACAAGGCATGACTCAGCCCCTTGGCTATGCCTTTCATTGTGTTCTAAGTTCCAAATATGCAGAATAACTCTATTCTGTAAAATTTCTTTACATTTAGCATTAAAACACACCTAAAGCTGTACGAACACAGGTAATTGAACACAAAATTAACTCCAGAAGGTTTAAGTATTGTACTTTGAGTCAACTGTTTTCACAAATAGCCGCACTGATACTGTACATAATAGGATCAAGTAGAGACCTGTGTATCCAAAAGCTGTTCCTTTCTACCAACTGTAACACTCATCTTAATAATACAAACAAAATGCAGCTCAACCTTGTATTGCTCTTAATTAACAAACAGTATGTAACACCATATCACCTATGGAGTTTGTGTTTTAAGATCTTCACCTTCAAACTGGTGGGTTTTTTCAAGTTTTCCATAGCAAAATTTATGAATATTTTCTACAGTGGTAACTATTCTTTATCATGGCAATATCCAAGGTTCTGTATGGCAAAGGCTCTTGAATCATTATTTATACTTCATGAAATGGAAAGCTGATGTGAAATATCTGAATACTTTTTTGACCAAATCAAACAGAAAACAGATATTTCCAATCAAGAATATGATTTCCAAGAACACTACCTACATATAAAACAAACAAAAACAACAACAATAAAAAGCATCAAAAACCCAACTACCCAAGAAAACCCAAAAAATAACACCCCAAACATACTGATAAGGAAAAGAGGAGAAAACAAAATTTTCTTAAAAATGCTGAACATGAGCTAAGGTGGTGAACTTCCTACAGATACTTTAGGACAGAAAGTAAAAATATTGCACGGCCCCTCCTCTGGGTACTCTTAAGTATTTTTGTGAATTACTCCTGTAACTGAATTGGGAAATGATACTGACTTCTAATACAGAACACTTGATAAATACCTTAAGTATGAAGAACTGTGTATACAGCAAGGGATGTATTAAGGCTAATTGCCAACAAAGCATTTCAGCCTTCCTCATCTAAAATTAGTCATCTATGCATAATACTTATATAGGCTCCCTTTTTATCCAGTCCAGAGACTTCTTCCAGACAATTCCCACTGCTCTCAGGCACCTCTTTTTAAATGTAACAATTACTTAGTGTCTGTGTCTTTCCACTGACCACAGGAGGAGCTAAATGTCCAGTTTATAACTTGACAATTTGTAGACAACTGAGTTGGGTGAGATGGTTCCTACCCAGGCTAATCAGAGGCAAAAAACTTCTAGCAAAATAGTATCTCCTCTTTGTTAGAGGGAAACTAATGCAAGGCCAACTTTCTAATGTTTAGGGATTGATTAAGTTTTTTTTCCCTTGCTTTTGTTGCCATCATTTTTCTTTCGCAATATCCCCTTTGTCTTTAATAAGCTTTGATTTAAACTACCTCTCAAAACTCATTCCACAGCCCTCCAAAGCAAAAAAAAACCACCACAAACTAAGCACCAACACTAAGCTTGTAAGGTTTACTAGAATTTTAAATGCTAACCTTTTTGAAAAATTGTTAGCCTGCAGGCAGTGGTGATAACTCCAAGACAAGGAATATTGCAGTTCACCTTATTTGACTTCTGTTTTTTTGTTTGTTTTGGATCTTTAGATGGGTTCTTCTGGTTAATGGGTACATTCTGAGACAGCTGGTTAGACTTCTTCATTACTTAATCATGTAAACACCAGAGGGAATGCACATGATCAAAGCACCAAAAGTGGTGAAATGGTGACATCCATTCATGTCTTTTGTGGCAGAGTATAAATAGGACTGTTTTTAAATGTAAAGAGCATAAACTCTGAATTTAAAATGTGAATCTTGGAAAAAAGGTCTCCCATTTAACAGACTATTGCAAATTACCCCATTTCACAGGAGTAAGGAATAATTTCACAGTCCACCAAAGCAATGAGGAATTGCAGTGAAAATGTGGAAATTATCAATAAAACACCAGGGTGTTAAGATACAGTGTAAACTACTCCAAAGAAATTTTCACCTTGTATCTTGGACCACCCAGGTATAAGTTTTAATTACTACAAATTGAGTAATGAGGCAAAAAGTATACATTTTGGAAAAGATACTGCACTGTGAATATTTTTCTCCTGTTTGTTGCACATTCTCATTATATGTAACTGTGAAAAAAAGTTGTCTATAAAAGAGTAACTCTAGAATAACCCTAATTAGACAGCATGTACACTGAAAAGACATTTGATAATGCATTAAATTCCACAATGTGTATCAAAAGCATCTGTCTCATCAATGTAGCCTTCTCAAAAGGTAACACTCGATCCTCTGTGATGTTGTACCTTGAGTAATCATTTGCACTCCCGCACAGACAATGTAAATCACTGTTAAATCAGATTATCCTCTGAGGTAAGACAGCAGTTAAATAAGGCAGCAAGCATCATCATAGCTCCCATGAAGTCAAGAGCACTGAGACAAAGTGTGTGAGCAGACCTGCTCCTGAGACCACCTCAGCCCCAGGCATGCCCAACACGGCAGAGCAGAGTCAGACGGAGAGCAAACAAACGGAGCCTGGCAAGTGCCACAACCCCACGGAAAGGCTGTTCCAACAGAACACCTCAACACACTGGACCAGTGCATGGTATTGCAGAAGAGCAAGTTTGGGAATTGTTCATGAACAGCCAAACACAGTGCCAAGTGTAAGTATCAACATCTGCCATCACAATTCATGACACCTTCAGGATCTACAGCTTTATATTGTCTTCAAGACAGTTATCACAGAGGTGAATGGGAAGAGTTTTAAGCACAAATGACCAAATTACTTAATTACTTTTTTTTTTTTTTAATTTAAAACTGCATTTTTCCAATGTAACGATGAATAACTGATCCTTTGTGAGTCTCTGGGTTGTGTATAAAATATATTTAAGCAACCTAATTTAAAACAAATCAGACTGAAACCTGGTTCATAAATGATACAGAGTTTTGCTAGCTGGAGATATTTATCTTTTCAGAAGAAAGAGAAAAGTATGAGCCACTTAACATTTATTTACTTTTCAAACTAAAATATAAATAATTTAGTGGTGATAAGTCTTCATTTGAACAACATGCTACTTCATAATGCGTTCCTAAGCAAACACTGTGCATTATGCTAAAGCAGGTCTTTTGTGAACTATATTTGTCATAAGCGCTTTTTTTACCACTTTGAGTTTCCTCTTACACTAGTAAAACTTTTAACAATTAAAGTATGATTTTGGGTTGGCTTTTGTAGGGGATTTACAATAACAAGAAAATCTCTTTTTGATCTTCCTGAAACTCCACCAAGCAATTTAGTCATAAATAAATTATGCCAAAATAAGAAAATGTAATAAAGACAGCTATAGATAGTGTCTAGATCAATATAAACATTACAGTGTACTTTCACAATCTTTCTAACTCAAAGGAAACCCTCGCCACTCACAGAGAAAATCATTGAGCTTCCACTCCACCAACATCTTCTTAAGAAATTGTCACACAATGTGATGAGGTTTTTTTCAGAACTTCAAAGGAAAATCATACAGAATTGTTCTGTCATGCTCATACATCTTAAGACAACATTTTTCACTTTAAAAACATAATGAGGCTTTAAATGCCATTATGTCACAAGATGCAAAGGGGAAAACACAATAGAAGAAAATATTTTTCTGCACCTATTATTGAGGGAAAATAAATAATTATTTAGGATTTTTTAAAAAAATCAAACTGCCTCTCTCTCTCAAACCACCTACTTTCTTTTAAAATATTTTCAGCCCAAGGTAGTGAAGTCTCCTAAAGTTGTTGTGAAAAGCCTTCTCCAATATCTAGAAAGAAAGACCTAGTTGTCTTTTATTTATCCCTGGAGTAAGTTAATTTCTTTATATGCCCTCAATAATGTATTTTCTCTCAGCTTTTAAAATTATATATTTCTGTTTTCCATACATATCGGATCCTTACAGTACGTGGAAGCTCGCTAGTTCAGCAAAGAAAATCACCATGTTTAAAACTATCTATTTAAATTACATACAAGAGGCTTACACAATTCACTTACATCAAATACAAGAGATGAAAACTTTCTAGTATTCCCCAGGCTTGGGAAAATTATTTGTGTCTATTTGTATTTCTATATTTGCTTTGCATAACTAACAGTTCAAAACATGAATCTGAGCTTTTTAGATTCCACAAAGGAGCCAACACCACCAGAACCCATTCAGCTAAATACCCAGGCAAACCAAAAAAATAACCAGACAATAAAATAAAATGAAATAGAAGTAGACAGCTCTTTTTCATAAAGATAAAAGTTCTCTAAATTACAAGATAGCAAAAAGGAACAATAAAGTATATGAAATATGGAGTAGAGATTTTATTTTTCCATGTTTTTGAAACAACGGAAAATCTCAGAAATGTAACCTACCAGGAAAATAACCTGAGAAGTAGAAATAGGTGTGATGATAAGAACAAATCCTTTTTAAAAGTCAGACACCTAATCCTGATCTGTCAACAGCAGACGGACTCATACCACCCTCCCTGCATTTCTAGGCCTCAATTTGGTTTATTTTGCCAGGTCCTACATCAAGCAGTCATGCTGCTTTAAGGCATGCCTTAGTATGGAAAAGCCTCGAACCTCATAGTTATTCTGACAGTTGGAGGCTGACAGGAATAAAAAAAATGTATGGGTTCTTTCTAATAAAAAGTTAGGAGATTAACATCCAAAGTTTTGAGTGATAAAAGATCTCTGTTACTATGTTTCCTCATGGTTCCATGAGCCTTTATCTGGAATGTTCCTAAAGTTGTAAAATAAAAGAAATGCTGAGTAAAAGAAATGCTGAAAGCAAAGGTAAATGGCAAATGGCTTCTATCTAAAAGTTAAACCACCTGCTCATGTTTTATACAGAAATACATAACCCTACCACAGAGCATCCTTAATGAAAATCCTTTGTTGATTAATATGAATCAATTCCTCACTTACATCACTGAAATTATAATTTGCTCCTCTCAGCCACCAAAAGGAATAAGATACTGTAATTGTTTAGGTGCACTGGATTCCTAAAACAGTAAAAGCTGATTTTATTTCAAGAATTCTTTGCAGCCTGAATCACCAAAGATTTTGATGTTCATATGTATTACTATTTTTTCTTTTATTTTGTGTTTGTCTGTGTTCTTTAGTAGACTCTTATAATCCTGATAGTTTGTGTCCAGAGCCCAGCGGGAATGTGAGGAAAAATCTCAAGTATTTTTGATACAGACAAGAAACTACACTGAAAATCTTTGTTTGCAGTAAAAGACAAAAATTACTTAGTAAATATCTTTAGCTTCTAAGGAAAAGGAAAAAAAAAAAACCCAAAACATTTTCTAGCATTCCGCAGCACATACTGAACTGTTTTAAAATGTAACAGAACAGGGTTCCAATTTTTCATGTGGAGAAGGCAAAGGGCACAAGAGAACCTCACTAATACACCTCTAGTTTTTCATTCCACTTCAGATGGTTTGGAATTAAAGGGTTTGGATGATTTTTTAGTATTTGCAAATGCCAAATACTAATGGTGCATTTATTGTAACTGTTGATTCCTGTAATCATGAATTCATATCCTATCTCCACTGTGAATAATATGTTAGGGTATTTTGACAGAACAAGATTATTTCTCATTGTCAAACAACAATTTCCACAGAGATCACAGGGATTTCATTCACAAGGACTGTATCTGCAAAAATTGCAAAAGTCACACCTCTGTGTGTCCTATATTTTTTACTTAGGTCAAGACTGTCTAACTCATCTCCAAAAAAACCAACACTATTTACACTTTTGAGTCTCACACATACCAGAAAGCACAGAGCTTCTAACCTTGCATAAAGATTAGTCAGTAGAGAGGTGAACACACTGCAGTGCAGCAAAGCTCCTGCTTGCACTTGGTGCACTTGTCAGAGCAGTACCCTTTCAAAGGCACGACTTTTGTTTTGATTCCCTAAGCCTTCACAAGGCATGCTCGGTTCACATATTTTTGCTATTCATAACTGAAGTTAAACTCCATTAAATATCTGTAATAGTCTGAGGATGTTCATGATGTCTGCTTCAGCTGGTATTTCTATTATGGGCAGCATCCCCAATTGATGAAAAAAATGAAGAAATTTTTATCTGGCAAATTTAATCAGCATTACTGTATTTTCCCTTACAATTTCTTCTTTTATGGATTTTATTTTTCTGCCAAAGCTATTAATGCTTTATTGCCAAATACTCAGATTTTTCCAATACTGGAATTTATTTTGGGCTTACCAACTTCTTTTTTTAAAAATAATGGAACATCTTAAGATCCTTTTCTCCTATTATCTCAAATATTTTAAGTAGTCCTCTGCCTTAGTTCAGGGTTATCTGCAGAGAATTTTCGATCCCATTTCAAAAAAGAAAATGAAACAATTTAAAAAAAAATAATAATCATCCTTACGCTCTTCTATTTCTCCATGTACTACTAAATGAATTAATTTTTGTCCATTATACATTGGACAGACATTGCCACATATGACTTAAAAAGCTCAATATCTATTTATCAGCATTTTCTTGTGTCAGCTATATGACAGTTTCCATGAGCAGGGGTACAAATGTTATATAAACCTTTAGCAGAATGATAAAAGAAATAGCCACGGGCCTTTAACTTAATGGTCTGTCAATACCGGCAAGGTGGGGATGATGCAGAAATAGGATGAATGTTTTTTGAGGAAACATAATTTCTTAATGTTTAAAAGATACCCTGAATTCAAGAGAAAAGAAAGATTTATTTTTACTGGTATCTCTGTTTTAAAAATACTTAATTTCATAATTTTGTTTAAAAGAAATTTAAAAATCATGAATTGGAAGTTGTTTAGAGGCATTTTCTATCCTCCCTATGTTAGAAACAGAAAGGGTGTGGAGATTTCTGCAAAAAGACCACAAACAATCTGAAAGGGGCTGCACAAATTTCTTTTCCTTTAAAAATTGCAAAAACAGATGCATGTGAAAATCCAATTCTGTGATATAAAAAAATGAATATTCAGAGTCTGCTGAGTGTAAAAATAAATCACTCAATAAGGTTAAAAGAACAGTGAATTCTGGGAAACTGATAAAATACAAGCTAGAGCACAGATAATCATTAGGCAATGAGAAAGATCTGGCAAGAATTCTGTAACAAAATTAACGCTGATAACTCTGCATCATCAGTTTACAAGTACAAGTGGGATTCAGGATAAAAAAAGAACCATGTCCTGTTTAAGTACTGACAGAATATAATCCCATATGTTGAAAAGGACACTATTAATAGGCCAGTCTTTTCTATGAGAGGGAGAAACACAGTCTAACTTACATAAATTGCAAAGATATTAAATTTGGAGGTTAAAATTTTGCACACTGTAAAAGCATTAGAGGAATTTGACTTAATTATTTGTAAGAAAGAAATGCTTAAGTTAAAACATAATTCCTTAAAACCAGTCAACAAATAAAAACTCCATGACTTGGTCAAAACTGTATTTTCTGACTCTCTATCATCTTTCCAGCAACCGTGGTGCAGCTCCATCCTTTCACACAATCTCATTACTTTTGGAGGGTTTGTTCTCTGTGATCACCCAGCCACCTGGGACACTTTTCCCTCCATGTCTTGAAAAATCTCCTTTATCTATTTTCCTGCTGTTCAGACATGATCTACCTCTCCAGAAAAAAAAAGTATATACTACATTTGGACTGCTTGAGGTTTTTTCCTGTATCTGCAACTGTACAACTTTATACCTCTATCAATCAACTAAACGAAATAGGCATTAATATTATTTACTAATCACTTACAAACTTGCATACAGCACAGCAGCAATTTCACTGCTTGATTTAAAACCCTAGAATAGCTCCCTTAAATCCAAATCAAAACAGACATGCCACATTAATGTAAAATATTATTTGAGTGAGAAAAAGGCAAACATCAGTAAAAGGATGTCTGCATAATACAAAATCCCATTAAAAAATCAGTAAGTTATAAGTTCCAAAAGTTGCTACATGCATACAACTGTCAATCCATTGCCAAATCAATATTTACAGTCTTTACTTCCATTTCCAGCCCTTTAACCTCCCAATATCCAAGCCAGGTCCTAAGAATGCCCTCCTCGCCTCCCTATTTAAACAAATTCTTTCTGATTCCGACAAAGGCTGATCTAATACCCAGTATATATGAACCATATTTCTTCATGCAGCATTTTGCCTGGGAATCATTTTAAGGATGGACAAAATAATAGCAGCTATCCTGCTGACAGTTCATGTTTCTCAACTTAGATGTACCCTATAGTTCAGGTCCACACTATGAAATCAGCTCTGTCCATAAGGAATTTCGTGGGAATTCTGCTGCTAAACATCATTATTTTCATGTTTTGTTTTTAAAAATTTGGATAAAATTTCAATTGCATGATCGAATTGTTTTCATAGCTACTCATTTCAAAACCCAAACATTTATCTGCATGTATACATAACCATCATGTGCTCAGGGGAAAAAAATAAATACAAGAAACCAGATCTAAATATGTCTCTCCTACCTCCAAGAAAAAAAAAAAACAACAGATTTAAGAAGATAATAGAAGGCACAATACTAGTAACCTGCTTGTTGGGATTTTTAAAAAATGTAAATTTCATTACAACAGAAAACAACAGTTTATACATTTGCCCAAAACAATTCTTAAGAGTAGTAATTTTCACAGCAAATTTATTTCTTTTTAAAATAAGAAAAACCACTTTTCTCTAACAAAGAACTCCCTATATATTTTAGTTAATTCAAAGAACTGAAAGCAATCCTGTGGAGACACAGAGGATATAATCATGGACAAAAAAGGCTATTACAAAGATCAATAGATCATATTTTCTATCATTTTTTACCTCACAGAAAGACCTACACTTGTTTCTGTCCCAGCTGATATCAGTCTAATTTCAAAAACTCTTATCAGTGAAGTTTTCAAAACCTTCCTCAAAACCTCTAACCCAGTCCTTAGGCATCCTTGCTGTTACAAGATATTTCCTAATGTCCAACCTAAATCTCCCTTGCTGATTTTGGCCTTTATTTGTTATGCCCACACAAGTTTGGTATTGTCTAGTTTGAACAACCACTGTTCTTTACAACTTTCCTCATGGATTATATTTTCTTTAGACAACTGATCATTCTCATAGCTCACCTGTAGTGAACTCTTTTCAACTGGTCCACATCTTTCTGCTCTAGATTGTCACGAATTGAGCCTCATCCTTTCAATTATCTAGTAACAGAAATCAAATGTATGTTCTGTCAACCCAATCTTTGTACAGAAAACCTACAATGGCCAGCATTTCCCTCAAAGGTTAGATTAGAAAAAAAAAATGCACTTCTGTGTGTACCACAGTCTGGGTTATTATTGCAGATTGACACAAAGGACAACTCACAAGGGCTCAGGTCTTGATCATATTAAGTATGGTGTAGCCGCAACACTTATTTACTGAACTGCAACTATCAGTTAGAGGCTCCAATACAGGCTTTTTTTCCACCAAAAAAATACTTTCTGTTTCTCAGAATTAACTGATAGAGAAACCCTGGCACACATATACTTTTATATATACATATATATATACATATCTATAAGTGTGTGTGTGGGTGTATGTGTCTCTGTATATATATCTTATATATACACACTTAATCATGCTTTCTAGACAGGCTAACTTAAGAATTCAATTTCACGTTAAGAAAGGGCATAATTTACAGGAAAATATAAACCAAAATCCCTGATGCTTTATGGCACCTTGTTAGTGTATACATGTTTACATGTATGACACAGGTGCAGTCTGGGGGAGATGAGCAGGTGCAATTTTCAACCAAAGGTGTCATTGCAGTTTGTATGTGCTCTATTCATGAGACTGAATACGTACTGCAGGTCTGCCTTCCTAATTATATATCTAGCAGCCTGTGGTGCTGTGGTAACAGAGAATGAAGCACAAACAAGTATTTTGCAAGATTATGTAGGTCTTGTCCCACCCACTACTGAGTGAGTGAATTGAAAGTTCAGTTGAGTGTGTCAACAGGAGTCATCCCTGTGACTGTGGTTCTGACACACCAGTGAAGGGATGAATAATTAATTCCAAGGATCAGTTATCAGGTCTGAGAGGTGCAGCTTCACATATGAAAATGGCTCATTTAAATATAATCCTCAGTCCTCCCCAAGAGTTAAATCAGCTAAATACAGATGAAATGCTTTTCTTGCTGTATCTGTAAATACAGCAAACTTAGAAGCAGAGGCACAGTGGAGATTCTGTCATGTTCACAGTTTCTTTCAGTCCAGCTAAGCAACAGAACGTTGACATTGATGTTTATCCCAAAATTGTTTCTGTGTCTTATTTTAGAAGAAAACTTTGCAGTTTACTCAGTCTCCGGAACTATATCAAATTGTCATTATTTTTGCAAATACATTTCCCAATCTCCACAGTCAGCCCACTGGACTGGAAATATGCACTTCATTTATATGACTTCCCATTCTTTATGCTCCAGTATTCGCCTGTATTTTAATTATAGCAGACATTTCTACACAGTTTTATAGCTATAAAAGTTTTCTAGTTTCAAAGCTCTTTGTGCCTGTATAGCAATAAAAGGTGAAGCAGGATCCAAACACATTTTCTCCACATTATATGAAGAACTCTTGCCAGTGAGATACTGAATTACTTCTCAAGTCTCCCTATGACTATAAAAAGTGAGAAATTTTCTGTGTTGATGTGTGGGTGCACAAGAGTGTTTAAAATACGACTTTCTGAAGACGTCAGCCTTAATGATCTTCAGCAAGATATACACAGATAGCTATATGTGTGCATACATCTATTCACATCTATAGATATACATATATAGATGATTGGGTATATTTATGCACTCACACGTCCCACAGTAAAAGCTTAACAATTCAAAACCACAGAATATTGCAATACACTTTAGCATATCTCACAAAAAGATTGTTGTTATAAGGCTACAAATCTTCCTATTTAAGGGAGTTATTTTTTGGTAGAGTGTTTTAAGGAGTTTTTGTTTGGGTTTTTTTGTGGTTTTGTTTTTTTTTTGTTTGTTTGTTTGTTTGATTTGGTCTAGTTTGGGGTATTTGGGGGTTTTTTTGGCTACCTGAAAATTCTGCTCTGGTGTTTTACAGCAGGCAGAATGATACTGAACTTTGGGAAAAAATAGTTCAAAACCCTAGAGAATTATGTACCACAAACACACATATGTATAATAAATATATATTTGTGTTTGTTCCAATAATCAAGAAATAATTCTTGAAGTCTTTGGTACTCAGTAATTTGTTATTTTTGTTTTCAGAATATCACAGTATTTCACAGATCAGAACTGTCACAGATCCAAACTTAAAATGGAGAGAGTGACATCAGGAGTTAAAACAATTTTTTACCACAGGATTTTGTTCTATTTTTTTTTTCACCTACCTCCACAGCTAGAAGAAAACTGTGAAGCCATCATCTTGATTAAAATGCAGAGAACATAAGTACCTATTTTATTTGCTTGTTTCAGTTTGCTCCATAGCAATAGGTTATTTACAGCACAGTTTTGTCATTATTTCTAACTGTATACTGTGACAGAAAGAATCGTGCTCCCAGTCCCCATGATATCCTTCTAAAGTGCATGTATATGCACCTCACTTGGCCTTTCCTAAACCTCCTCCTTTTAAATGAGCTTGGGAAAAGTTGTTTCTGAAACAGCAATTCAGCTCATTTTCTGAGCCTAGTGGAATACAGTTAACTGATTTATTGCCCTGTGGATGTTGTAATTGTTGCAAAACACGATGTATTCCCAGAACAGTGATATAAGTATGTCACTTGGAAAATATGCCTCCCAGCATTCCACTGAAATTAATGAAGCATCATTAAATAGCTGCAGCTCTTAAGCATGTTGTACATCCCAGCATCCAAAGAGTTATTGACAAACTTTGAGATGTCAGGAGATAATATTTGTAGAATCATAAGCTAAATAGAGTAATAGTTGCTGAAGGAATGTTTTAATAACATCCCAAGTTTCAGTTCTTTAACATACACTGTAACTTTGGGAGCCTGTAATAGAAAATGATAAATGGTTGGGCTGCCTGCAAGCATGCAAGTAACTTAAGCTGTTAGAAATAATCAGGAAAAAACGCCCCTCCCCACTTCCCCACCGAAAAAAAAGAAGGTTAAGAATACTTGAACAACTAAGGATACTGCTTTTAAATGCTCTCTTGCTAACAAACAAGAGATAAAAGAAAATAAATAGTAATCCTTCTCTAATACCCATTTAAAATATTTTCTCAGAATATATAAACTCAAGTAGAAACAAGTTTTTTCTTATTAGCAGTGGTAATTTGTCAAATGAAATTAAAAAATAGGACAAAATTTTCAAGACCATGCAGCTAACATTTTCAGTATTCTCTAAAATTCAGATTTAGATGATTATATAACACGCAAGGTTTAAAATATAATTAATAGCTCTTATTTGGGGATGATTTTGAAAACAAAGCCACAAGAAACACATTTTCAAAAGCTTGTACAATTAAATGAGTTGAAAAGTACACTCAAATTTGGGACTTCCATTTTTACCGCATGTTAAATATTACACTTAATCTTTCAGAAAGACTAAAGCCATACTTCAGCCAAAGCTCATCAGTTGTCCAAGTTCCACTTACTGGTCTGTAATGTGGCTTGACTACGATCAAGTCAGCAGAATCTTAAAGGAAAATCACAATCAAGGAGATTCACAGCATCGTGAACTCGGTCACACACTGATAGAATTAGAAAGTAGAGCAAGCTTACTTTCAGAAACAAAATCTAACTTCTTAAGCATGAAAATGTTATCCTGGACATCTAATTTGGACTTAGCCATCTGAATTAAGCACCTCTTCTAAGCACAGCTACAATATGCACATTACAATATAGGCTTTATGAAAACAGGTTGGTGTGACACAGATTATTTGTACTTGTAATATGAAAAACTATCTTTCAATGGTTCATTGGTTACTGATGCTGTGGGTAATACAAGTAATC
This sequence comes from Phainopepla nitens, assembly GCA_013400175.1. Taxonomy (NCBI): domain Eukaryota; kingdom Metazoa; phylum Chordata; class Aves; order Passeriformes; family Bombycillidae; genus Phainopepla; species Phainopepla nitens. The sequence goes on along the minus strand of VXBQ01015753.1, from coordinate 571,754 downwards.
CAGAAATAAACAATATTTATGACTTCCATTTTCTGAATCAGTTTATTTAAGCATTGCATAAATGGAACATGCTCAAGTTTTCATGCCAACAGGCCAACATTCCATTTTATGTCACATTTTTGTCTACAAGGTACTTACCAGTCTCCATCTGGCTGGTATTCTAAGAAATATTGGAATTGTAATAGTCTGTCTTTACTTATGCCAGACAAATGGCTGGGAACTTATTGATTGAGACTTTATTTCATATAATGAACTGTCAATCAAAGTGCAAGTAGGTATTCTATTATGGTTACTAAGTACTTCATTAACATTTCGTTTTATTTACTGTTTTTAAACTACCAGAACAGCACACAAAATACCTTAAATGGCTATAGAAACAGCAAAAAATGGGCATGAGATATGTGAGCAATGCTAGCAATGAGCAAGGGTTTCTGGCAAGTAAATATTGGAGGCAGATCACATATACACATAAAACATCAGAGACATGTTCCTAAGTGTTTATATTCACTTTTCTATTAAGTGTACTCAGGATAGCTGGAATTCTTGGGTTTCTCTACAAAGAATGGTAAAAACTATTTAAATTTCTTGAACATTTTCTATATACTAATTTTCTGCACAGTTCACTTCCTGCCACTCTTAAAGAAAGAAGGGGAGAAAAAAATGAAAAAGCTGCTTTTCAATCAGCCTTCAGATAACTAGTCAAACAGGCACCAGCCACCTTAAATAGGCAACATTTTGTGGATCCCATATTGTTCAGATCACTAATACTTCACAAAGCTTAACAGCCATTCATGAACTGAAATGACAAACAGAAAACATAAATATCTGCATAACCAAATATTCCCAGACTTACATACTATCAAAAGCAGAAGACAGAACTGTTTGTTGCAGGTAGCCTGATCATATTCCTCTGAAAATGTGCATAGAACACTTGCTTCACCAATATTCTACAGTCAGTAAAGAGTATAGATGCCACCTATAGAAGAACTTAAATTAACAGCATCTATTTTAAGGAAAACAACACCAACAAAAAGTAATAGAAGAACAAGAACAACAACAATAATAATAATAGTCACCACCTTACAGACTCTAATTATTTAGGAAGCAAGGTATAACCTTCCAAGCTATACAAAATCATGTCAAAATAGCAATAAAAAATTCTAGCAAATTAGAGAAATATCTCTTTTGGTCTTAAGTAATCTTTGCACAATTTATTTTAAAACCTCTATAAAAATAAAATAAAACAAAAAAAAAGTTTAAACCCTAACACTATCACAGTTTCATCCCTGTGATAAGTACATTCAGATTATAATGGTAAGTACGAATCCAAAATAGGTGGTTATGAAGGAGGTTCTCAGAACTTAGAAATTATAAATCTTGAGGATTTTTGTGTCATAAAATTCCACGAATTCTAAAAAGATTCTACAGAGCAATTTTCTGAAGAAAGGCTTTCACCACACAAACCTACTTAATACTGAGAATTTGTATTTTAATAATTTAGATGAGGGGAAAGTAAATCATTCCACAAACAATAAAAACCTTATGTGAGCCTGATGGGGTTATTAATTATCTCCAACAAGAAGAGTGCTATTGTTCAGCTACACCCTTTCTACTGCCATTTATTTCATTTAGAAGGCACTCATATACCAGTGTGATGGATGGCAACCTACAGTAAATAGATTTGGAATAGATTTAATGCTTGCCTTCCCAGTCAAAATTCTAAGACTTTGTGAAAGGGAAATGGGTTTGGTCCTTTATTCCTCTCCTTTCAATTGGCTATTCACTGGCTAGCTGACAGCCAAAGGAAGTAACCATCCATCATCTTCAATAGGGAGGCAAAGCAAGCAAAAAAAAAATCTTAATAATGTTCTGCCAAAAACAGTAGGGAAAAGGCAGTGTAATTTTGAGATGCAAGAATGATACGCAGATCCTTGATTTTTATCACACTGAGTATCATTACAGAGAGCTATTCACAGCTGTTATAAAGGAGAACTACGCATTTGTTAATTTACTCTTCAGTCTGGCTCATTTGAATATGTCCTGCATCATTTTCCAAGGTAAAACGAAGGCATTGAACTCTGACCAGGACAAAACCGTTTATGTAGTAAAACTTTACTCACTGAAAGCATATGAATCTTATTAATTTGACTTTAGAATACAGACAAGAAAGAATAACAGGTGTCCAGTACCTCAGGACAATGATAATGATTCCTTGCATTGAATTAATAGAAATGAAACGCCTGATTTCAGCCGCTGTCGGAAGCAGCGGGGCTGCTTCTGTCAGAATAAAGAGAAGACTCCCACCTCCCCAGATAAATACATTCAAATCAAACAGTGCATACCAACAGTCGGCAGTGCCCTGCTCTTGTGTTAACAGTGATTAATCACATCACTGATTGGTTCTCAACTATCTTCACTTCCAGCCTCGCTGTGGACAAGATCACTGAGCAGCTCATTAAAGGAGCTGTACATGAGCTGCAGGAGGGAAGGATGGTGATCCCCAAAGAATTGTTATAATCAGTATGAGGCCTTTTCAGCACTTTATATAAGCTTAACTGAGGTCAGGTGTCAGTGATTGCCCACACCTCTCCTGAGGCCGATACCACTTTGTGCCCTGCTACTGACAATACCGTCCAAGTAGCACAATTCCATTTTATTGGCGGAACATTTGTGGGAACTACAGCATGGGGAAAAAAAGACCATTGCCTCTCTGCACTTAATAAGTGGCCTGCAAGTACTGGAGTTTAGAAATACAGAAAAATAGATAGGATATGGGCAGGTAGTTATCCAGCTGTACCAACTGGGTAATTTGCCACGGGTACATTTTTATTTAACCCATCTTTTGCACTCCATTATTTTATTTTCTACTAGCTAGATATCCATTTTAATTTGCTCATCCCATCCATCTTTATAGACAATAGAGAAAGATCCTCTAGAGAATAATTCCAACATCAGAAAATAGACCCTAGGCAGCATGATTCACTCCCTTGAGATTTTTTTTTTTCCACTGACCATAGACAACCCTGGATGGATAGTTCTGATCTAGCACCCATCTTTTAAGTTAAAAAAAAATCCAAAATTTTAACTTAAAAACTTTTAACTTTTTTGAGAGAAAACAAATTTCTTTGAAAGCGAATTATGATTTTAGTCACTAGATTACTTCAAGTTGCTGACCCATCTATTTCTATTGCTAGTTCTCAGCCTGTAGGTTCTGGTCTAGTTGTCAGAAATAAGTGCAATACCACTAGACATTAGACCAACTGACTGCATATGTCCACTGCAACACTGGCCTTAAAGAGACTTTCAAGGATCACTGGTGTCTCCTCTCAGATGAATTTATATTAGGAAATGTAAAGACCCTCTATTGATTTAATTAATTTATTTTTCACCATTCCTCAAAATCACCTTCCATCCTTTCTGGTCTCTGAACTGACATAGGTGTTACAGAGATCTGAGTTAACCCACTGCTGTAAGAAACCAGTCTTTCAAAAACTGAAAAAAAGCCTAATGTACGTACAAATACTGTGGAGGTCACCTCACTAAAGTTTTCCTCTAAGTTACTGAACAGTAACAAACCAAAGAGTTTTAAAGGCATCTGTTACTTAGCCACACATCCTTCTGGATTTTGGTCTCTCTAACTCCTGACTGCTGCTTAAGTTATTACCATATCCTCAGCAATGTAATCAGTACCCTAAGGCTGCCCTACCTCTCAAATTCACAATCTGCAATGCTGCTCACTTCAGTGCTTTGGGGCATATCAGCAACTCCAGATTTTTCTGCTTTGATGTGCATGTTCTGTACCACTGACCCCAAAATATGCAGGTCTAATGAATTAGCTTTAATAGTTTTCTTACCCACTTAAATGTTTTTGTTTTAATTGGCTATACTACTATGTGTCTTGAACTACACTGAAAAGTTCACAGCATAGATGCTAATGGTGCCTTTCTAATTACTGCATAATGAACAAAGGTCTGTCTGAGCAATTTCAGAGGTTAGACTTCATAATTAAGAACCCCATTTTAATAAAAATCAACTTAAAAATTTCACACAATTAATAGAAATAATATATACCAGAAAAATAATATTTTTAAATATCTGGAGATCTAAAAAAAATTTGTATAAATTCTTTTAGTTACACAAAATTAGGATTTTCTTCATTTCCTTTTAATCTACCTGCCAACAGCCAAAACCTCAGCTTTATCACTTTGTCCCTGAAGTGCACTTAACTTGCATGGATCACTGCTCTGGGGCTGGACATGATTTTTCTTTTCACTTACTTAAGGGATCACTGATAACTGAGGGGCAGAGCCATGCCAGCTACTGGCAAATTTGACATCCTTGTCTCTATGGAGGGGAAGCCAACGATTTGTCTCAGAAAACTACAATGCTTTTTCAAACTAAATTCTATTCTTTCTCCAAGACTTCCAGTTGCATGGGTATCAGTAAAGATATTATTTCTAATACAGACAGAAAGTATAGCAGCTGGTTCTATTTCATCCCCTGTGCCTACCTGCTTTGTGCATCAATGGCATTCGCTAAAAGTTTGGCATCACTGCTAGTCTCCTAGACCCGAGATCATGACAACATGATGAAAGTTTAGGATTAGGGTAGATGAAAACAATGGAAGGTCCTGCCATAATGTCTAAACATTGTGGATTAGGCATGAACAAGGTCCAATATCAGTTATTTCCATTAAAACACCAGTTTTCTTCTCCTTTCATGTTCCTTATGTTATGTTAGACAAATATTCATACATCTATGCTGCACACATAATTAAGACATCTGATGTTAGGATAGCCAATATGGTTAAATTAACAGCTACCAAAATACATGAAGTTCAATCACTAAAAGAGTTGGACATTTCACTACCATGTCAACTTAAATTTAGGTACAAATTCACAGCAATTACACACTATATCTCATTTGTATTCCAAAAAGCTAGCTACAACCACATTCAGTTTCCTGCCACAGTTCTGTCTGGCCCTAAGCATTTTGTGTGTTTTTGTGTTTATTAAATATTTCCTTTAAAAACTAAGAAGTACCTTTAGCTGCACAGTGTGCAACTAAATACACGTTAGAAGGAAAATCAGGTGACATATATTTTCTGATAAAATTAACAATGTGGTACCAATAGTTCAGGCACAACAAATGGTTTTTGACTGCCAATATTCAGATCAGTTAAAACCTGTGTGTATCTAGGGGTTCACCTCCATGAACATTTTTGTTTGAATCAGGAGCAAGTTTTAGAAATGAAGATACAGCTGGTGTGCACTGACTGAGAGTGAGCTTACAGTGTGCAGAGGCTTGAAACAGCACAAACTGCTTCACACAAACTCTTGCTGGTGAATAGTAGAAGGAGTTCCTGTATTCCAGGACATCCAGCACAGGACCAGACAAGAGCCAGACCCAGCAAAATACTAAAAATTCATAAGGTCTAAATGTCAAGACCTCAGCATCAGTTGCTTTGCCCTAAGGTGGTGGTGGAAGACAAGTCACATGTGTCTCTTGTCTATCACCCTTGCAAGAGAAAGAAAAAAACATCAATGAGGCAAGTTCTTAGACTGCAAATTCCAGTTTTTTTCTGCCCATATTGCTCTACAGAAAAAGATCAGAAGGGCTTAGGGTTGAAAAACCTTGGTCATAGCCCTATGCAAAAGTTGAGGAGCTGAAACAATCCTTCACACTTCTACTTTTTAACCAATATCCAAAAGTCAGGAAGAAGGCACTGTGTATTTCATGGCCCCTCCTTGCTGTTCTCTTTAGTATCCTGAACAACATCTGATAAAGCATCTCTGCAAGCCTGTGGTCTAAAGGGATACAATTAAATCCTAGGGAATTATAAATTATTTTCATAGTTCTTAATTATTGATAGAAGAAATAGATGTCCTAGCAGCCAGTCATGTGCTAACCCAGTATTTTTATATAATTTTTCCTCCTAGAACCACAAAATGATGACTTTACCACTACACTACACTACCACCAATTACTGTAGAAAATATATCACAGCCTCTTTTCTCTACAATTATTAGCCATTCTCATTTATGTTGCCCGTGTAATTTCATTAAAAAGCATGTTTGTAGGATGGTTATTATTTTTATTCCTGTCTTAATGAATACTGCTTTCTCCCATGAACTTTACTATATATGCATAAAGAATACTAAATGATTATTGAGCAATCCTTAAATGGTATGGTGAATTCTGAACTGACATTCATTTCACTGCTTGTAAACTTAATACAAAATAAACAGCTAAGTGAAGCAGATTTTAAAAGAGAATTGTGTACCACAGAAGACACTATTTTGGTCAGTGAAACTGTATAACACATATTGAACGGAGTTTCATTGATTGGTTAAATTCCACTGTTAGGAAGAACACATATGATCACTTTTTTGCTAGAAGTGAATCACCATTCCCATAGGTAAACTGATTTTTTGATGGAATATGGCAAGGGAATATCACTGAGACACAACAGAGGAAAGGACACTGTTAGATAAACCAATACAGCTTTCTATCATGAAGAGCTGATATAAGAGTGGAGGGGTAAGTGAAATTCCCGACAGTCTTCAGATAATATTCCATTTAGTGGGTGGTTTTTTGTGACTACTTAATGCAGCTTTTATTCCTGCTTGCAATTTCCTGTTATATGAAAAGATTTTTTCATAGGTTAAAGTGAGAAGGAAAATAAGACTTTATATCCAACTTTCTCATATATGCATCTTCTTAAATATATACATTAATGAAATAAATCAAACAAATAAATAATACAAAAAACCACTATAAACTCAATTATGTTTAAGAATGTGTTTAGGATTACCTCAATTTTAAGTTTGTGAGATTGGACCAAAGATAATTATGTATGAACATGAAAAAAAAAAAACATTAAATAATGGCTTTAAAAAACAGAAAGTCTTCACTCTCTCACTTGGTACATATTTACATTTAATTTTCACCCTTAAAGGACTTGTATTCCAATCTCCAAACTGAACTTTAATGCAAACTGAGGGTAAAGATCATCATCCTCATTCAACATCAACCAGCAATCAAACAAACAAGAACTTTTCAAAGAAGATTTCCCACCCTGCAGGGTTCCAGTGAAGGAACTAATAAAGTGAAATATGAAAAATAAAACTGTTCTTCAAGAAGAACAGATCTAATTAAAAGGAAGACCTAACAACTTCATGGATTAATTGGGAACCAACTGAGATAATTAGACCTCTGGGAATAAGATTACACCCATCATAAACCACTTTTTTCACAACTACAGGTTAAGTACTTAAAGCTTTAATTGGGGGCAGCTCTAAGAGGAAAGTGGAACTTGCACAGAAGAATTAATATTTGGGGAAACAATATCCTGAAGTACTTTGGCATCGTTAAAAACCACATTATTATTTTTTCCCAAGTACATGAGATTCTGGAGCCAAGTGGACAACTGTGGTTAGAATTTGCACCAATCAAAAAATGCTCACACCATTATAGTTGCAGCTATAAATCACATGTAGCTATCCTGTACATTAGTAGTTCAAATACAGTCTTCACCCTCTGAGATTAGTTTAAATGTATTGTTATTTTAACATATAGTTGCTGCAGTCAAACCATTTCTTTCAAGAGAAATATACCCTGAGAACACAACAATAAATTAGAAAGGGAAAAAAGAAAAAAAAAAAAAAATAAAAAAGGAAAAAAAAAAAAAAAAAAAAAAAAAAAAAGAAAGAAGACTCTAAAGACTGGGTAAACTGCTTCAAAGAAGAACTGCTTCTCAGAATTGTTCAAAGCACTCATTTCAATTAAACCATTTGAAACAGTTTAATACCACAATACAAAAGTCATGGAAACTTTGGCATCCAGCTGAGGAACTGTGTGTCCATTAAACTACTTGGAAAGCACAGTGAGAAAGTTTACTAATACAACACAAAAGGTGGTCAATTCCCCCTTAAGGGGAAGGTAAACACTGGCAGAAGAAAGAGATTCTTTATTTTCTAAAAGCTTCATGTGTTCCTTCTGTAATGATAATATTCAAGATAAAGACAAATTATTTTCAATTACAAATTTTATTTGCTTGCAAAATAACATATTTCAACACTAACTCACCATCTTTATTTTTTGAGATTAATACAAACTGATGAGAAGGTTGAATTTTTGAACTGCTTAAAACACCATGGAGTACACATGGGATTGAATTGACTGGGATGTAATTTTGATGCAAGACAAGTTATATGACTCAAGAACTCCAGAAAGTTATCAGTATGATTAATCATGGACAAAAGTATAATCTAGAAAAGTTTGAAGAATGTTTTTAAGATGTCTACCTCAGTGGGTTTTAAACATGTTGCAAGGTGCTTCTCTGGATATGTATGGTATAGCCCATTGCTACTTTTTCAACGTACCCCTCCTATTTTTTCAGGAGGTCTCAAGCCATTCACATTCACTTCTCTTTCACAGTCTTTGTCAAGCTGTCTAGCTCCTGCTGTTGGGCTCTACCTCCATATTCAGCCTGTAGTTATTCATTTCGGGATGATGAGATTTGTGATGACTAAGAACTATCCCACAAGCCTGACACAGTTGCCACACGTAACAGGTATCTCGGGGAATCATACACACCACAGTCTGTTTGAGACAGTGCTTAGACATGCCTTGGCTCTTGTCTGTTTTATCCTACCTCCTCTCTGTGGCTGCTACAGCTCAGGATCCTCCCTTTTCTCCATTTTAAGCTCCATCAGGTAATAAGAATCTATGAGGTAGATGAATCAGGGGAGGAAGAAAATGTCCAGACCAATAACATTCCCACATCATATTCTACAGATGGCCAGATTCTTGGTTCCCCTAGCTCTCTGATGAATCTTTTGGTGTCTGACCACATTTACGCTTTGCTCTTTGGGCTGGTACACTTCATAACTTTCCTTGTTCAAGATTTTTTCCTAGTTCCAAAAAAAGTCTCTCACTTCATCTTACTCAAACTATACCATACAGCGATACATTAATTGTCATAACTACAGATGTCAGTTTTAGTCAATGAAATTGTGTGGTAAGTTTAGCGTAACACCACGACTTTGTAAGATCAAATAAACACACTGTTAGTAAGTGTCATCTAATTTGTAACTTGGTGTGAGAAATAAACACACAATAATAAAGTAAATCTCCTAGCAACCTTATCAAATACCAAATAATCTTGATCACTCAAAACACAGGCAAAAAACCTCTAAAAAAATTAAAATATTTATAAGTGCATTGCATTCAAAGCCAAGATTGTCAGTTGGCTCTAACTATTTCTATATGCCTTCTGGATTCAGGCACTAATGAACCAATAGCTATCAGCATGACTTTTGCTGAAATACTGTTACATTAATGAGTTTGGATCAGCTGCTCAAACAGTTTGGCTGAAAAAGAAGTCTGGTCAGGAAATATATCGGGGGAGGCAAACATAAATGTTAAGATTTAGTCCCTTAAATTCGTTGATTGCAAACACAACGCCCAAAACCTTTTACCACATTCAGCTTGATTTGATACTACACTGCATAAATAAGACTGTATATAAAAATGCCTTGTTTATCTTTCATGCAAAAATAATGAGAGAAGTTCTTCTCTTTATTATACAATTTACAACCCAAATGACATCCTATGTTACACCAGTGTAAACCACTGGTGAATTTGTCACTATCATATTGAAGTCAGCATTATTCAAATCTAGAAGTTATTCCCTCAGTTGTGCTATGCCTCTACATTATCCTGTCTAAGACTGACACAAACTCCAGTGGGGTCATATCCCTAGAATTAACATTCTGGTGTGAAAAGGCAACAGGGATTTACATATGACATTGCTTAAATTAATTCTTTCTGTTGTCTTCAATATAGTACTTCCCTGGAGCACCTTTAGTCATTCAATCCACATGGAATGAGAAAGCTTTCTGCTGTTAGCCTATTAAAGAAACCAGAATATGAGACACCAGGCATGCCCATTGACTTTAAGGAAAATCTCTTCAAATAATGGTAATTATTAGATTATACCTGAATGAATTGCCCTTTGCACCTGTGAGAATGGAAAGATGATACACCCAAAGCCGATGGATCAGCACTATGTAGACCAAAAAATGTGTTTGGAAAAGGAGAGGAAAACCATGTCTATCATCTTCTCACCTGTGCATTACTAAACCCTGCCTTGAGTGAAAAAAAAAAAGATATTCATTCAAGCCAATTTAATTGGATAACCTGAAACTGCAATTTCAAACACAGTATTTAAAAAATATTTTAGTGACACTTGTCCTATATAGGAAGTAGCTGCATTTCTCTAGTTTAAGTCAGACACCAGCATGTGGGATTTATTCAGCTCCTGGGTTGTATCATCAATTCCTTGAGGGAATTCACAATTCACCAAATGACGTATTGTTATCATCACCAAAAGTGAACCGTATTCAACAAAACAGTGCTCAGTGGGCAGCAATTCTGCAGTGTATAATTATAGTTGTCATTTCCCATCCCAAGATTAAACGTTTTCACTTTTCAACTTCAATAACAACAAAAAAAAAAACCCCACCTCTCTCCACCTAAGAAGAAACACCTTAGGAAAGACCTAAGGAGATCAGTTTCAATATTTAAATTATTATTTATCTTGGTTATTTGAATAAACCCCACTTATATTATTCTTTCACTGGAACATCTGGATTTTCCTCCCTTTCTACTATTACCCTTGGATCTGCAGTTTTGCTTTTTTATTTGGTTGGGTTTTGGTTTGTTTGTTTTGTTTTTGTTTTGAATATATGACAGTGCTACCAAATATAATGATCAGCTGAATCTACATTATAATTAAAGGTCCTGTTCCTCTGTTAATTACTGTAACTACCTTGAGAAAAGCAAAA
>VXBQ01015753.1:544565-560894 GCA_013400175.1 Phainopepla nitens | reverse complement strand
GAAAAAAAAAAAAAAAAAAAAAAAAAAAAGAAAAAAACAAACTCTACTCCTCCATTTCTTTTTAGCTGTATAAAACAGTGTGTAGATCTAGTTTATGAGTTGTGGCAGTATTGCTGGCATTTTTAGCTAGCTGAAATCCTCCGTATTTCTCACCTAAAAACCTAAGGTCATGCTCTATTTTAAGTTGCATGTGTGTAACTTCAGAAAAAAATATCTCACTTTACAGACTTTGGAAGTCCTTGCAGCTAGCTAGAATGGAGTCCTATACTTATGTCAGAACAAAGGGCAACGGATCCAACTCATAGCTAAGGAAGCTTAGATGTGTTTTCATACACCAGACAACATGATATTCTTTACTGGGTGACAGGATTAGAGGGGCTCGCAGGAGACCTTCAACATGCAGTGATGACTCCTATTTTATTGCTGTACTATACCTCCTGTAATTTAGAAAGCATTGATGATCATGCCCATACAACACCAATGAACACTACATACCTCCTTGAGAAAGCATTGTCTTACGTACCCTTGGAATAATCTGCAGCCTAGACACATTTATGCAGTGCTGAGGAAATAGGTGCTTGGCATTGCACCAGTAAAACGTAACCTAGTACATTTGTGTAGGGCTGTGCCATCTCATTTATTTGCTTGCATTAGTATCAGCTCACAGATCCATATATCAGAACCTATTTCATTATTTTATTTATATAACAGCTCAGCGTGGAAGGAATTCTGCTACATATCTCATGATAGGAAAAAGCAGATGTACATTTCTCTGCTAGAGTAGGAAGAAGTGTGAAAACAATTGTCCCGAGAATACAAAAAAACCCACAAGACAAAGATTCCCATCTTGTCTCTTAAACTCCCTTCTTTTTTTCTTTACCATATGCCCATGAGATTTGTGAGAGGATAATTCACTCCCTGTTCGTGTCTCCTTATTTGAAATTTTATGCAACCTACTAGGCTGGGTGGGTTTTCGTTGTTCCTTCGTGTTTTTCTAAAGAAGAGATATTCCTTAAAACCTTTTGAAGGTACAGCTTTGTGCCCATAAAACTTTCAGCAGTGGTGGTTAGATTATGAACAGAAATATGAGAGATGGTATCTCTGACTACAAAATATGGATGTAAACCAAGTAGTCAGATGAAGTTATCCCACTGACCTAGTTTGTAGATAAGGAACTCTGCATCTGTTCCTCCATCTTTCTAACAACAAGCAGCTGAAAACTGAGTACACCATAGCAGTGAAAAACACATATATGTACTCTCAGAATAAATCTGTGTGTTTGTAGAAGAGCAAGAAGAGAACAGCAAGTCACTATTTGCTTGGACTCACCTTGTGTTCAACATACTTGAAATGACAGTAATTCTAGAGTTCCTTCCTGCATCTAACTGCAGATTTGAACTCTGCAGCCTTTCTAATTGGTCTTTCTTGTCACACTTAATTTGTTCTGATTTTATTTTAAACAATTATTAAATACAAATGAAAACACTAAAAGCTATTTTGCTCCATTAGCCTTGTGCATTCCACTCTGATATTCAGACCCTACACCAACAACTGCTGCAGCAATACTGTTTCTTTCAGGATAAAGACAAAACATGGCCTACATCCAAATTTTAATCAGCTGTACAGATGGGTTTATTTCACAAATGCACTAGGCTGCACAGATGGAAGTTCCTGAATGCCTGACAAGGTGTTAAAATGGTTACTGGGACTACAAAGGAATAAAAAAAAGCAGCAATGGAAATTATAATTAGTAGGGACTCTATCTCTTAAGGGCTTATTAGTTCAGTACTTAAATTTTGTCCTTCGTGTGTAGGAAATGGTTTACTGAAGGGAACACTTATCAGATTAGCTATGATAACTGTTTTCTATCCCTTAAGAATACACACAGTCTTACAAATATCTAACTCAACTGTTATACCTGATATAATACTCCCTGAAACTAGCCAAAAGCATGACATAACATTTTTCACCAGCCAAACACAGAACAAATGGAACAGCTTTTTGTGCTTAGTGGCATACTGAGTTGTAGTTAGAAAAAAAAAAAAAAAAAAAAAAAANCAAACAAATGAAAAAATCACAAAACCCAAACAAAACAAAAAAGACACAAGCAAACCAAAAATCTGCAGGTATCAGTAGAGGAAAATAGCTTCATGCATGCTTAATGGTATTACAATTTTGAGCAATGTTATTACAAACTCACAGATTTTATGCCTAAAAAAGTTAACTGAATTATCATACTTGACTGAATAGGTTAGAGTCTGTATCACCTCATGGAATACTATGCAATTTACTGTCATCATGCCAATTTTTTTTAAGCTGTTTTGGAAATAACACAATAATAAAAGAGGTCATGAATAGCTGTGATCATTACAGTGTCGTGTGCTCTTGTTCACAAGAGTGGAGCACTGCAGAGACAATGCTATGTTTATGCTAAGGCCACCAACATTTTTTCCATCTTTAATGTGATATGTTTTGGGTCATTCAGGGAAGAAATAAGTGCTTCTCAGTATCTTCCTATAAAGTGAGCTGGGGATAGTTGTGTATGGATGAATCAGGAACAGACTGTCCTAATGCACTGGAAGCTGCACTGTAATTTTATGCAGAGCTTTGTGCTGAATATTTTATTCATAATATGCTCTTGGGAAGATCTCTGATCTTTCAGTACTATGAATAAGAAATGTTTATTGTCCCAAATTTTAGTCTGTCTTCCATGCTAAAGACTTAGTTCAGCGATGAGCAGAGTACATAAGCATGCAAAAGTGCTACCATACAGACAGTAGATACCTTTCAGTGGATCAGATTCATATAAGGAAAAAAATGGTTTGCTAGATCCCAAAACATACAATGACCAAGAAAGGCACCAGTGCTCATTTAAAAATGTAGCTTGGAATAGAAGAGAAAACAGCATTCAGAAGTAGATATTAAATTCAAAACAACCATGGTGTGAACTAGCATAGTGGAATAAACATAAAACAAATAAAATAGGTGACACAGGAAAAAAAATATTTCATGGTTTGGAGAAGATATAGAAAGCTGCAGAAGCCAACTTCATTCTAACTGTAAGCAAAGTAATATTGTAGGAATTTCACCTGTAGGAATTTAGATACAAAAAAATAAGGCAGACATGAGTAGGAAGAAAACAATGTAATACAGATTCATGGAAAACAAATTCTGCTAAACTAATATTCTTTTTTAACAAGATTTCTTTATATAAAACAATACATAAATAAATAAATAGTAGCTATCCACATTAGATAAAAAATTAAAATGGCTAGTTAGAAATTGTTTACATGTGAAGGTAAACACTGATTACTTATCAAGCAAACTTGTTTCTACTGGCATCCATCAGGCCACAAATCCTGGCACTATGATTTCAGATTTTTATGAATGGGAAAAAAAAAAAAGTTGAGATGAAGTTCCAACAAATGAAATAAGGATTAGTGGAAAGTGAATAACAAAGGAAGTGACTGATTAGAAAGAATTCTGAATCATACTGGAATCTGGGATCAATCAAAGTATTTAACATGACCAGATGTAAAAAAAATAACCAAAAAAAACCCAACAAAACAAATAAATGTGGGATGGGAGTGATGGTGCTTAATGAACAAACAGAAACCCTTGCAGAGCATGTTTATACAGCTGGGGAAATAGTAACATCCAGGAGGATTAGAGGACTGTTACAGAAATTCAGCTGAACATGAGCTCCAAGTACAGGACTGTGTGTTGGTTTTGGCTGGGGCAGAGCTCACTTTCTCCCCAGTAGCCAGCACCAGCCTATCAAAAAACAGTGCTGCTAATTCAAGGCAGGCTAGAGAGCTAATTCCTTGTTTTTCCTTTGTTCATAAACATGTGGTTTTGGCTTTACTTATGAGACTTTATTTTGACCCACAAGTTTTCTCATTTTCACTCTTCCAACTGTCCATCCTACCAGGCAGGGATGAGCAAGGGTCTGCATGGGGCTGAGTTGCTGGCAGGGGTAAAATCACGTCTGACAGCAAACAAGAACACTTAGGTTATATTCAAAATACTTATATATTTACTGCAGATTTCCCTACTGAAATCTAACCACGCATTAGTTTGGTGGGTTTGTTTTGTTTTTCTGGTGTTTTTCTTTTTTTTTTTTTTTAATTGGGTGCAGGGTTGACTATTACTAGAACATGATGCTTCTCTCTACATCAGGAAAAAACTTATTAGAGTGAGATAGTTAAGAGGACAACAGAAGAAAACTTCAAGGTTTAAGAACTTAAGCTGTAAGAATCTCAAAAACCCCAAACAATAACTTTTGATTGTATTAAGAATTTTCAGATAAGAGATGCTTTAGCCTGGCAGACACAAGTACACCAAGATTAAATGACTACAAAATTCAACATATCAAAATAAAAGCCATTAACATTATTTAAACAGTAAGTTTAGTTATTAAAAGGAATTTTTAAATGTTCTGAGAGATTAATTGATTATTTGCAAAGTAAAAATATTTTCTTCTAAGAGACACTTAAATGAAGGGGACAATCAATAAGAGGAAACCCTCCAGTCTTTGTAATGGAGAATTGCATGTTAGACCATCACAGGGCCTCTTCTGTCTTTATAAATGAGAAAAAACATGAAATAGTATCACTGATATGTTAGCAATTTTATTTGGTAAAATACTGATCTAGATGAAGCCTACATAATGTCTGTGTACACAGCAGGATCTACATTTCTCAAGAAGTAATATTGACACACAGGTGTTATTCCATTCTTTAAACAAATTGAAGGTAACATTTTAATCAATATATGTAATGGCTTAATACTATTCTACAGAGTAATCTAATGAAACGTAGTTAAGAGGTTTTGTTTCTGACATTGATTTCAGCATAAATATGTGTAAATAAGTTATACTGTGTAAAGAATATGAAAATATTAAATCATTTTATAGAAATGTATGCCTTCATTAAAGAGTACAAATGGTAGATTAAGTCTTATCACCAAGAGCTTCAAGATACAGCATTTCAAGAGAATATAGTTTATCTGCATGGGGAATCGGATGTAAAATTACACACCACAGAGATCAGCAAACACTGGGATGGAAGGCTGTCAATGCAAATATCAGCAATCCGGGAGGTTCTATTTCATCAATATCTACCTTTACATTTAAAAGAAAATCTCAAGGTGATGATGTGCTTGGTAAGGAATAGTGATGGAGAATGGAGTGTAATACTAATGTGCCATCACGCAAATAAGAAAGAAAATCAAGACACAAATCATTTGGTATTGCTTATAATCTCATTAAATAGTTGTCCTTGTGAAAAATACTATCCATTAGATTTTATGACCTTTGCAAACTTCACTTTGAGTAATTAAATTTTGCCCAAGTCAGACATCCCCAAACTTAGATTTGTCTGATAGGACAATCAATTACTCTATAGACTACCTAATGCCAAGTAGATAGGAATTAATTTTTTAAAATAATATTAGTATTTTAACTAATTTCTAGAAAATTTCCACCCTTAATGAAACATTTATGCTTCTTACAGAAACATTACAAAGGGTGGTTCAATGTCTTTAGAATTTAGAGTAACAGAAGTCAGTGAAATGGAATTCAATTCAAACATAGACTTTATTTAATACAATTTTAGATGTCACATCTTAAGTCACCTAGTGTAAACTACTTACATGCCCATAGCTGCTAGCCTTTGGAGAAAACCCACACAGTTCCAGATGTAAACCACCACCTAACCTTTTAGAATTCATCCTCAGATCCACTTGTATCACTACTCTGAGTTCAGAGGAGGCTTAAATGACTGTATATGATATGAATCTAAGACTCGCTTCTCCAGCTTCACATTCTGTCATGTGAGATGGCTGCCTTGGTGAAAAAGGCATTAAGGACACAAGTCAGAGAGAATTTTATCCTTTAAAGTTTATACACTTTTTTGGAGTCTTAGAAACGTCCTATAGACAATATGACTTTTCACACAGTGAAGGATTTGATGTCACCAGAAGTCTGGACACACAGGGAACAAGTACATCCACTGAAAGCTGGGTCTAGCAAACCAAACTGGATGAAACACAGAAGACAGATGGAGAAGCAGTCCAGTGCTCTTTCAGGTCAAATTAAAAACTCACAACTTCCAATGCTGAATTTCCCTCTAGATAGCCATGCAATACCATGAATAATATGGATGAAAGTCTGCAACTACTGAAGAAGAACTAGAATCGCAGAATACTTCACATTTGACATTTATCCAAAAGACATCCATATGCACATCACAGTACTAAAGAGACAATTTCTGAGAAGTAAGTCCCTTGTTCCATGTTGCTATTAACAAAAATTTTAAAACATGAAATGGAAATTACTTCTTCATGAGCAATACTATATTTCTGACACTTATTATCTGGTAAACTACTAAAACATAAATCAACTATCTGAAGATTAGAAGAGTCATCTATCAAACATATCAACATATTATGCACTTTATGAAGAAACAAGTAAGCAAGTCCAAACTAAAATAACTATTCTGAGAAGTGCTTCTGTGGTATATGATGCTTAAATACAATTAAAACAGTCTTGTGTATAACAGAAGTACATAAACAGCAAGGAAAAATAGAATAAAATAATCAGGGGTCACTGGAACTAACAACTGCAGTAAAACCATGCAAGTTTCATCATATCTAAACTACTGACTGTGAAAATAAACCTGTTTCTTGGATAAGCATTCACTTGAATGTCACTAAGTAAAGTCCAGTCAATTACAGTCATCTCTAGAAAAAGTTTGTTTTTTGGTTTTTTTTTTTAAACACGGGTATCAGAAAAATAGGTGGTTTTGGGGGCTGGCTTTAGCACAGTAATTATGTTATTATTAGAGTTACTTGAGAAACAGAAAATCTGGTGCTCCCCATCTGTACTAAAGCCCTGATCAACAGGATAGAATATAATTATTCTCTACTCTATAGAAATATCCTGTAAAACCAAGAATGCAGCATTCTTAGTTGTGAAAATAAAGTAAATGAGTCAGCCTAACAGTAGAAACACATAATGAGGTAAGAGAAGTCTCTGTCTCCAGTACCTACATTCAAGGATGTTATCCTATGTTGTTTAAATGGAAAATGAAGAAAGAAAAAAATCTTGGAAGGATATATCCCTTCTATGAGACTACCCCAAGAGAAGACAAAGGAGCCATGCTTTCTCTGGTGCTGGCTTCTTTAGGACCCAAAAATGGTTTATTTGTGTTAAATGTCACTTTCCTATCAGTGACACTGGATGAGAACACAATAATAAAATAAAGTGGTCTTATGACTTATTTTGATGGGCAAATGATCATTCACTGCATGTGTTCTTTTGCACCTGTCACTGAAATAGCTATACCCTCTAATCACTATTTTGGTCAATTCCCCCAGCATACATTGCTAAAGTGTGCTGCAATCAGTCACACATAGC
Source organism: Phainopepla nitens (assembly GCA_013400175.1). Taxonomy (NCBI): domain Eukaryota; kingdom Metazoa; phylum Chordata; class Aves; order Passeriformes; family Bombycillidae; genus Phainopepla; species Phainopepla nitens. Next base: position 553,477 of record VXBQ01015753.1, on the reverse strand, counting down.
GCTGGACACATGGTTTTCACCAGGACTCTGATAATGAATTATCCAGCTGAAACAAATCTGAATGTGCAAGAACACTATTTGCCAAGAAGACGACTATGCTGGCTAAATAAAGGAAAAGAGGGGAACAGGACAAAATAATCTGGCAAAAATTCTTTTAGTATACTGAAGTGAACATTGTACTTGTGGAAAACGAGAAGCACACTGCTCGATACATAAAAGTCTTGTCACACAAATTAAAAGAAAGTTTTTAACTCTTGGAGATGATCCTTTCACTTCATGGGAACAAACAGAAGGTAGATTTCACTGTATTTTTAATGTATTTTTTTTCTCTTTGTTTTCCAAGTGGGTTCCCCTGCATTTTATTTTGGGGAATACCTGATGCAGTATTTATTACTTAACAGCTCCCTTTCATCCATAAACATAACTTGATGTCCTAAATTTGGAAGTTAAAAAAAGGAGAGAAGCCTAATTTCTCTGAGAAAAAAACTGTACTGGAGATTTTACCATCTGGTAGTGCTTGATTATTGAAACTTTATTTTCATTGGTTATGAAATATAATACCACTACCTTCAAGAAAGTAGATTAAATGCTATTAACTTCAGTGCCTTCTCAAACAAAGTAAGCTGTTGAAATAATAGTGGATTTTAAAGTATATATTCTCATTTCATTGTTTTTACATCATTGTCGTCTCCCTGTTGGCCACATGGATCTCTAAACCTGATATTGTTAATTACAATTACAGTATGTAATATATGAACACTTCATTAACTTCATACTATATTTAAGGCAGACCAAGGCAATTGAAGAATTCTATCACCAAACTTAAAGGGAAGTCCAAAAATACTGCTTGCCATTTCATTCATTTGGAAATGAGCTGAACAAGATTTCCAGAGCATCTATTCAAGCCTTGAAAATTAAAGTTTAATTTGAAAAACGATCGGGTAATTCTACAGGCACAAGACAGGCACTAGAACTCGTCAAAAACTTATTGATGGGAAAGGTCTGAAGCTGTCGTGCTTTCACATGTATACCCCAATTTAGATTTTTAGTTACTTTTACTTGAAAAATTGGCTTCAACTCTCCACATGGCTTGAGGCATAGTTTCAATACTCCTTTTTTTGTGTCAAAAACACCTGTCTTTTTACTTTAGTGCCAGAAGGGCTTAGCATCTTGTCAGTGAAGTAACACAGCCTGCACATTTATAGGTGTCACTCACTTTGCCATCTGTTTTTTAGGATAACAGTCACCACTATCAGCCAGCCCCTTCAGAGGCTCTAAAAATCTTTGTGGATTAAGGTTGAGATTTATGGTGAAGAGCAGCTAGCGGTATCCCACCTCTTCAACTCATTCTGTGTCCTTTAACCCTAATTCTGTGAATATCTCATCCTATATGAATTCAGCAACTACCCCTCATGCAAAATTTTTTATCAGTAGCATCCTACCACTTTTTTTAAGTGTTACAGCAAATAACTGTGAAACAAGCATCTGCAATCTCTGTAGGCTGCATGCATATAAACATTGTTTCTTTACCACATCCAAACCTACCCCACAAGCAACTCACTTCTAATCTCAAGATTGTTGAGTAACATCTCCAATAATACTAAATTGCATTTCATTGATCAAATTGTTAATCGAACAATTTGCTAGAGAATTATTAATAAATACATATAGTATGAAAATCCAGGCACAATTTATCTCTTAGTTACAAAAAGGGGGTTAATTTAAAGATTTTGGGGTTTAAATTTTATTTCCCAGGAAGTACAATTTGTTAGTCCATAATTCTTATTAAAATAAATAAATATGCAAACAAACAGTGCCACAGAGCACATGCCCCTGAACTACCAGTGCAGCTAAGAATTTTTCTACAGACATACAGGACCAAAGTCAGAAAAAAGAAAGAAAGATACTGATGCAGTGGTGACATCTCAATACTGCTGTGAGAAAATGGATAAGCTAATGGCTCTTAAATTGGATAAGTAGAAAGAAAAATATTTTTCCCTTGGGATAACATTCAAAGCATGTTCAAATGTTTGCCTTAATCGGCAACTGCATAATGCTAAAATATGAGATAGTTTCAAGTCCTCCAATAGGACCAAATGGTAGAGGTAATACCAAGCAAGTGCCCTTGTGTGATCTGAAAGCTGTATGCTTCCACAAACCATATGACCTTGATGATTCTTTCTAAACACTGTTTTATACTTCCTCTGGTGTTAAGGTATTAATTAAGAAGTATTTATGTCACCTATGGCTTGTCCTTGGCCTGGAAGGAGCACTTTATGAGTTCAATAACAAGGGATGGCCAAATGAATGCTACAAAAATATTTCCATGTTAAAATCTTGGCAAGGGCTGTCTAATTGTAGTGTTTTGGTTGTTAAAAGCTTAATGTCTTCAGGTCTGAAGGAATACAGTGAGAACAGATTACAAAGGTAAATTTTCTGAATTAGCTGAGTATCTTCCTGACAGTTATCTGAATGTATAAACCTGTCCAAATTACATGGAATAACACACCCTCCTCTTCTTTTTCTAACTCATGCATCATAATATACCATTCATACCTTATTAACATCTTCATTACTTTCCTTAGACTAGGACATGTGCAAGGGTGGACAATGATCAGTGAGACTGCCCTGAGCAGCTATAAAGTTTCAGATGATTTCTCCTCCTTTTCTTTTATGAAGCAGGCAGGCAGATGCAGCTGCTGAGCCACATTTTTCTGTAGCTGAGCTGCCTGTCTGCCAAGCCAGTTAGAGAGTTTGAAAGCAACAGTAAACATGCTCATGTTGACAAAACGAATTTCTAAGCCAGAATATATTGTATGACTGAGAAAAAAATATTTTATACTAAATCTGAGCGCAGACTGGAGCTATTTAACACCACCTTTTAGAAAGTCTGAAGAGATAATTCTGCTCTTTCACCTGTTACACTACAGTGATTTGTTTCAGCTTCCTAAATGACACCTGCTTATTTTTCTGATGGGAGACAGCAGATGCTGTCCAGTCTTTCCCTTCTACACTGAACTCATCGGGGTGGGTTCTTCCTCTACCCCTCTTCAGGCTAAATTTGCTATGTTAGTTATTTATTGATGAAGTCATGTCTCTGTCATGAAAGCAGCATATCTTAAAAAGTAATGTAAGTAATCTTGCTAACATGGCATTACCAGGATTCTGCAATTACTGTTGTCTGCATGGATATATTTTTTTGATTGCCATTAGATGTTGGTTAAGTGGTGGTCTTGGCATTGAGTTGTAGCTGGCCAGTGCTTTTCCACTAGGCCCAATTTTCTTTCCATTTTTGAACTGAAAAAGAAGCTGCCTGAAATTCCTCAGCCAAGTCAGCTTGTTCACTACATTATGACATTTAGGCTGTGTGGGTGGAGGGGGTTGAGAATGGTACTGCCTTGCCATCCCTGTAAAACATTTAAGTCTCTCACAGAGCAGCACAGCAGTGTCTGTGCAGTGCTCTCATTACTGTGGAAATATTACATGTGGCCATTAGTCTTCTCCCTTCAATTAGTGACAGCCAGTTAAGCTGTGCCCTCAGCCTGCTTTAGCTGTTGGCAGCATTGCCAAGTCAAACCTGTCTCCCACTTGAAAAGTAAACTGCGGAGACCTGCTGTTCACCAGCCACACTCTTTGGATGTGCAAAGGGAAACACGACAAGGTTATAAACTTGTTTGAAAATATCAAGCAATTAAGTTACAGGTAAGCAAGTAGAACTGGAAGAGTTCAGGAGAAGATCTTCACAGTATGTAGATGACACAGTGTTAAAATGATACAACGTCTGGAGTGCCATTTCCCAGAGTTCCTCTTCTTTTACCTTTTTTCTTTTTGGTTTGTTTGTTTTCAAAGGTGTGGGAGGAGTTATAAAGAATGGGACAGGCTTGAATTAAGGAGTATTGTTATGAGTGCTTTTATTTTTTTTTTTCCAAGTGGACATTCCAGAACAGATTTGAAAGCTAAAACAGCAGTTCTGTCCTCTGCTGAAGAAATCCAATTCAAATTGGACAGAAAGAGTATTCTCTAGTATGAGTGATATAGGAAATGCAAAGCTGAAGCTCCTCTGATAAATCTTGTTGGGCAAACAGTCTACCAAAATAAGTGGGCATAGCCTAACTGATGTTAAACAGAATCTCTTTTTATTGATAGAGAAAGAGATTTGGGTGCTTTATCTGTACAAAAGATCCACTAGGCAGCTGATACTAAGGTATGATCAGACAGCATCGAAGTTTTACTATCTGTTAAATCAACATGAGATTGGAGATGTAAAAAACTAAAAAACTTTAGACTGTTCAAAATAATGGCTCAGAACCACATAACAGTGAAAACTTAAAGTAATACTTTGGCTCTGAAAACATGATTTGAATTTGTATTTTTGCTGAAATTATTTTACAGTTTTTCCGCATGAAACTAAAAGCTCATGGCTGTTAAACACCTGTGTCCTCTTAAGTTCCATCATTGCTTCCATTGTTCCTTTTTTGAAAAATTCCTACATTCTTTTGACCAGTTCTCTCTAAATTAACCATTCCTATTAATCATAACTGGAAGGCTGAAATGAATACAAGCTATAAAAATCTATATTTTGTAACAGTTTAATAAATTAAATTACCTTTTCAAAATATCTTTACAAAATGAAAATTAACTACATTTCTTTACAGCTTCAAAAACAACAATCCTAGTTTGTCAAATCTGGTAATCCTGTTAATTGCTCAGTCATGAAATACCATTTTCCAATAACACTTCTCTAGGTTATCTTTTCTTGTGAATATATGGTATGCAGTTTTTACTACTAAAGGTCAGGTAAAAGCATAGTTGAACTGAATAATGAGCAGAGTTCAGCATACTGGAAGTACTCTGCTATCAAAAGACTTTTGCTAAACGACAGATGGCTGGCAAGTTGCAAGGAGCCCACTACTAAGATACTCATTTAAAAAAAAAGAAAAAAAAAAAGGAAAAAGCCAAACCCCTAACCAACAGAAAGAAAACATGTGAGCAAGATCCATGTATTAACATATCCATATTGGTCAGTCACCTGTGGGCATTTGACCTACTTCTGTGATGTCCTCCTACAGTGATACAAGCTTTTCTTCTTCTCAGCAGGTAGTAATCTTCCAGGAAGAAGTGCTGAGAACTGCAGGTATCCCTACTTGCTGATCTCCCAAATTGTTTTTGGTAATATGGGCATTTCTGCAGTGTATGTACCTTTCGCTCTTTCTTAATTTTCAATTTTCTCCTGACAATCTAGAAACAATATAGGACAAGAGGAAATGGATTCAAGTTGTGCCTGGGGAAGTTTAGATTAAATATTAGGGAAAATTTGTCATGGAAAGAGTTATCAAGCATTGGAGCAGGCTGCCCCAGGAACTGGTTGAATCATCTACCCTGGAGGGATTTAAAAGACAAGTAGCTGTGGCACTCAGGACATGGTTTAGTGGTGGACTTGGCAGTGCTGGGTTAGTGTTTGGACTCGATCTTATAGTGTTTTTCCAATCTAAATGATTCTGTGATTCTATGATAAGGTCTGAAAGAAGGTCAGCAGTTGCAATGGCAAGATTCTATGCACCTTCTATATGCAGCATGCTCAACATTATTCGTGTATATTTTAAAATCATATATTACAGATCAATAGGAACAAGAGAGAAGGACCCTTTTGAGCTTGATGTTTGATTTATGCCACCTTACCCTGGGTATTTCCCACCAAACTACCTATGAAAAGTCAAGAAATCCATATTATCACAAAGCTCAGGGATTCACTTGCCTAGCTCCACCTTCAAAGTGTACTAATTTAAGTCTACTATAAAAAGTTGTTTCCCAGCTGCCAACGTGCAACTCTACCGATTTTCAGCTGTATAGATGCATAAAAAGAATTATCCTACTTAATTTAAAACAAAATAAGGTTTTATATTCACAGTCTATTAAAGATCCTCAAAAATTAGGGACAGGTGTTTCTCTGAAAATGTCCCTCTCAAAAATAACTTCATTATGTCTTTCTTTTCTCAAGTTTCTAACAGAAATTAGATTGAAAAAATCCTTCTGAATTTGTAACTTTGTAATAAATATTTGTAATAAATAAGAAATTTTTTTCTTATTTGTAATAAATAAGAAAAAAAAACAAAGGCTTCATGATATAATGCAGTTGCTTCTAACTATATTTGTGGAGTAGGACTTTATAAATATTAGAAACCCATCCTCTGTCATGATGATAATTTTATACTGCACCACTGTAGGTCAAACATGAAAGAACAACGTAAGTTTCAACCTCAAATATTTTTTGGGACTGATTAATACAATTATACACAGATTTGCACTGCAACAAATTTACATCTATAGTCAAAATGTTCACAGTCACTCCAGGTTCTGCACATATTAACACTTCATTGAATATTAATGAATTACTCTTTGTGACCAATTGCTATGCAAACAATATTTGTGTCAGAATTTATAATTACATTTATTTCAAGATAAAACACATGAATATTAACATAAAAAAGTCTTTCACAATGAAGTGAGTAAACCAGTTAAAACATATGTTACAGTATTACTAATCTAGTGGTTTCATTATTGATTTTTCACAGCTAGCATACACTATTTTTTTCACACTTACTTCTAATGATCACGAGAACTCAGTAATATTCCAGAATTTTATCTCTATAAACTGCATTTGGATTTGGTTAGGAATCAACAGAGTTCATATTAGTTACATCATACATGACTCATCATTCTAATTCATCAGTTAAAAGCAGACTGGTACTGAATATTTTTGCTGACTATATTTTATATTACCAAGCCTAAGACTGTGTAATAGTAGGTGGAAGTGCCATCATTGTTTGCTTCATTTTCCCCGCAATTATGAGCTTTTTTTATTTGTTAATGTGATGTTTACCAAAGTAATTTGGAGGCTGAAAAGCCGATGTATTTTTACTTCCCATGCAGCCTTGGGAGAAAAGATACTGCCATAAAATCTTCTCAATACTGAATAGGCTGCACTGGTTCTAAAAGTGACATACGAGATTTCAGTTCCCATTGCTTGAATTACAGGATTGTTTCAATACGCTCCTAAAAAACAGTCTGTCGAGTAACAGAAACAACAAAGTAATACTTTGAATGCAGTTTTTAAATGGAGTGTGGGGTGCGTGGTGCTAGTACATCTCAGACTTCTCTGTTGCTCTGTGAGGAAACCTGGATTAAATACTTGTGTTTACCAAGGCCAGGAAGGGTAAGGAGAGAAAAAATATTTTCTTCTAACTTTCTTTTTGCAGAGTAAGAATAAGCCACAGTAGAGGAATTATAAAAAAAAGAGCAAATAGCTAAAAATGAAAAGAAAGAATATTAGCAGCAGTAACACAAATTACACTGTTTTTAATATTTATTTATTCATACTAAAGTTAAGACTATACCAACAGAGAGCTCTCAAATTTGACAAGAGAGTCGTCAAGTATAGGAGCTTTTACTAATCTCATGACACACTTATGGTGTCAAGGTTATTTAAGTGAATTATATAGTTTTTCAAATGGGATCAATTCTGAGTCCACAGTAAAGTCAGGAGTGAATTTCACTACTATGAAGCAAATGGATATAATTAATTACAGTGTCAACCTCTCTACAAGAGGGCAACATGCCAGCAGAAAACTGAACAACGTGCTGTTTTTTACCTTCTGCATAACAGCAGTTGTTTACTTGTGCTCAGTTTCTTGCTCTCAAACAGATGTGTGATCTCCGGTACAAGAAATCATTTTAAAAGCCACCAAATTCAGAAAATATAACACATATTGCTAACGCTTTGCACTGCTGCTGATGCAGCTGTGAGCTACTGTGAAACACCTACCACATGGAAAAACATTCATGAGCTGTATTAACCAAGTATCCTTGTCCGAAACAAATTTACAATAACTATCACTCTAATTTCACACCACTGCCACTTCATAATATTCTGAAATAGGAAAGCTTCATCTCCGGACTCTACAGAGCTGAGCTATTAGCCATGCATTAGAGGAGGGACTGAAAGTCCCACCAGCAACTTAATGCAGCCACTGTAGCCAGAGCCATGCACTCAATGAAGCAATACTTTTCCTTTTGCTGTCAATCTTCAGCACCAGAGCAGCAGGGTTTTATTTTATCTTTCCTTCTTTCCCATTTCACAAGGGTATTTAAAATTTGATCACAACAATGGTTCCGTTCATATGCATATTACAAACTGCTTTGGGGACTGCTCAGTGCAAAATGGGCGGATAATGTTACAGATTAACTTGACTTTGGAGTGTGAACTGTCAGCTATATCCTTTAGCTAGGGAAAAGATTTTAAACACTACCTGGAAAATTGGGAGGCCTAATCTTTCTGCGGTGCTAGCTTGCAGTATAATCTGAATAATGTGAATGTGCTTTCCATCTGACTGCGGCAGGCGTGCTGTTAAGTGATTTGAGCGATTTGCCTGGTATAATAACCAGTTTTTCTGTGTCTCTCTGGATGCCAGGAACTTCCTGAAAATCTTTGCCTATGGCTTGACACAGACTGCTGAGTAGCCACAAAACTGTTTGATAAAAGCACCAGTTTTATCCAGTATAAATCAATAGAATCCTGCTGCAATAGCTGTATTTGACTACAGCACTCAGCTGTTATCAAGTAGGGGACCTGTTCTGACTATTTTAACTTCAGAGTATGTATCTTTTTCCCAGCTGGTCTTCAGCACAGCAGGAATGGTTGTGGTGTGTGCTCAGTGTTTTAGCCAAAGAACATTCAACATTCACAGTGCTCCACTGGCCTCGAGACAAAGATTAACTGAAAATGCACTTCAATGCAGATATCAAATTGTTTTACTAGAAGAATACAAAGTGTGATTCTTCAGCTCTTAAATCTGAACTGGATCTTCCAGTAATTTCATTTGTCCTTTGTACCTGAAGCAAAACTAGGTTTCTAA
>VXBQ01015753.1:432481-544551 GCA_013400175.1 Phainopepla nitens | reverse complement strand
AAACCACGAATCCCGCACTAAAAAGTCACATCTAAAACTAATAATTCTACACGTTCTTGAAACTAGTAAAATATCTCCTACCACCAATATTCTAAACACCATGACCTCACCTCCTCTATGCCTTTTACTCATGAAACCAGTTTTTAGATAGCAAGACAAAATATGGTTTTGGGTAGACTCCTGATACAGTAATAAGAAGTGACTTTTTTCTCTCCAGAACTGATTTTTTTTCTGCAGAATAATAATACACGTTTTCTAAACATCTATGTCACTTAACCCATCTAACCAGGTTAGATGTTTCTTATTTTGTTAATATCTCTTTTTGTATCTTTCAATTTGTCACTTTATACCTTGCAATGCATGGAGATTTGCCAAAGCACGTATGATCCCAGTGTCCTGGTCTAAGGAAAGTACAGGGCATCTGGTGACAGCCAGAATTTCTTTTTCTGTTAAATTTCACTTGCGACTGATAGTATGGGGCTGATAGTATTTCATTGGTTTCAATGAAGCTGATAAAATATTTGACTTTTACTTAATGAAACCTGCTCTCCAAAATGAGACAGTTCTCTATAATACAAGGGTATTTATATTTTCCTATGGTATAAAAGAGCTATAAGAATAATAATTATAAATATTTTTGAGTTTACTCAGCTATGAGACTTTAAGTCTTATGTAGTTCAATGATCCAAGAAAATTTATGTTTCCCATGCAACTTGGCATGAAGAGGTGGCCAGTCTCCATTTCCTTCCCAACTGGTCTAGGGAATATTATTAATAAAACATATATATGATTCCAAACCCTGACTGACACAGTTACTTTCCAAAATACTCCAATACTCTGCTGTATGGGCACCCCAGTGTTACAATGAATTTAAGTATGTTTCAAAGCTTTCTTTTTATATATCTGCAAATTGAGGTTCATAGATTTACAACTATTTAGAGCCTGAAATAGTAAAAAAAAAAAACATAAGAAAATTCTCTATAGGTTTCTGTCATTTAGTTGAGTGCAAAAAGCTACCTCTAAGAATGTGAGTATCTTGGATGGGGCTTAACTAATGCTTAACTAATAATGTCACAGGGATGTTCTTACAATGGGGAGAAGAGTATCACAAGTCAGGAGGTGGTTGGCAATTCAAGCATTCATCATATGTGAAGAAGTGATTAGACTCCACTTCAGACACACAATGTGCAGAGAAACCTCAAGTGCTTTTATAAAATACTTCTATTTTATAAGGTGATTTGCAGCTGACTTCCAAATTTCAGTCTGTGTCATTTGAAACCAACAATTTAATTTTCTGTCCTGAACCAGGAAACTCAGGACTAACCAGACCATTATCTGCTAAGTTAGACCTGAGTTCCTGTGAAAGACTTTACAAATTGTCCACACTATCCTAACATAAAAAGTTAAAAGAAAACACTCTACATATCTGCCATATTCAAAGAAAGAAAAAGCAAGAGGAAAGGTAGAGAGGAGGGAAGAGGAAGTCAGCATGTCATTGTGACAGATTGGAAACAAAGGAAATCACCAGCCAATCTGCTGGACTATTTGGTCACTGCAGCTGAAAGACTGGGTCATGAACTCTCCTCCCAGATCCTGGTCTGCATCACACCTTACCCACAATTTTGGAGACCCTTCTTTCCTTCCACCTCTGTCTATGAGATCAGGATCCCTCAATGCCACAAGAGGAAAGGTACCATTACTGTGGTCCTGATCAACGCCTTGAGCCATGGGGTGGTTATGAGAGATTGCAAAGTTTTTTGTCTCAAGGCATTTTGGGATGCATGTGTCTGGGGAATGGGGCAGGCCAGGCCTTGCTCTGTTGAGGTGATGCCATGTCCTGCACCCCCCACCTCTCAGATCCTGTATCCCAGCCCATCATTGCTGCCAATCACTGGCACAGCGGAGGCAGTGGTTCACACTCCAGCCCTGGAGCTGCAGTTAAGCCCCAGAGTTCAAATGACCAGAAGTCCCAGCTAGAAGAAGGGCCCAGGAAGGCCAAGCAGTCTTTAAGGCCGAACACGTGGCAAATGGGTCTTGACTCTATCTCCTCTTGGAATTTCTAACAGTTGAGCACCACTGGAACCCAGGACCTGGTAGCTGTATGTATCCTTTTCAACATCTATTCTGTCTTTCTCCTTCTTCTAATTCCCTCTTCTCAGAATTTTTTGAGGAACTTAGAATCAAGTGGGCTTAGAGTTTGTGAAGTTGAATGGGCTAAGTTAATGCTTTGGAAGTTCTCTATGTTGACCGAATGTTGCACTAGACCTCTTGTCAAAGTTCTCTGATTTTCTGAAGTTGCCTATGAAGTCTTATCCTGTTGTTCTGATCTCTTGTTAGTATTTCTCCCATGCTTCTAACTCAGAGTACAAGAATAACCATAAGCCCTTTTAAGAGCCTCACTGAGTGAGTTTTTTGGAGCCTTACAGTGCTCAAGGCTTAAATTGTAAATAAAAGAAAGATATGACATGCCAATATAGCCAAACACAGTAACAGCCATAAGTGATCTGCTGCTTAGCTTCCTCAAGTGATTTGAAGTTGTCTCCTAAGCATACAAAGCTAACTTAGGCACACAGTTTTGGAACGTTTTCAAAAATGCTACAGGAGACTCAGCATGTTCAATACCACAAGATGCTAACATTTAGCAATATTTTCCCTATTTCATCCAATCACATGATCTTTCCAAATCTCTTTCTCATTTTTTCTAACAAATTACCTGTAGCAAAATTGTAATTTACTAATTTAGATGAATAAATATTAAGAAAAAAATATAGGAAAAAAGTGTCAACATGGTTTTCACAGGTATATTCAGAACAGTTCTGTGATTGTTAGGATTCCTATGACTGTGACCAAAGTAAACTCTTAGGATTTTGAGCTGTTTTAAACTCAGTGATTGCCATCTAGACTTCATGCTTCAAAGTGGTGAATAAAGTTCATACCTGCCCAACTTTTCAGAACATATATCTGAGTTTTCTTCTGCAGAAGCAGTTCAGTTTGTGTCTGCTAAATACACCACTAAGGTTCTATTGAGACTCAAGTAACTTATTATAAGATATTCCTTTTAAACATAAATTGAATCTAACTAGAACTTGACTAGAGATTTAACCTTTTTTTGATGCATGTATGAGACTGCTTAAGCTATGTTAAAATGTCCTTGCTTCCAAACATTATTTGCTTTTCCTGTAGCCAAAAATGATACCTGTTGCATGCAGTAATTAGATGCCTATTAAGCAAGAAAATTAGAATTTACTTTCTTGTAACAGACATAAGCACACTAAAATAGCATAACCAGGTACAGTATATAAGCATATTTTCACATCGTAAAAACATTAATAACATCTTGCAGTGAAGCTCAGCTTTAATATATAAATAATAGCCTTAATTGGCAAAGACATAGATGGAGTTGTGATGCAGTGGCACAAACAGGGTGCATAAAAATGCCCAAGTATTAAACTCTGCAAGATAAGGACTCAGGATGCAGAGTAGGCAAGAATGATGTCTGGTAAAACCAAAATAATCCTGCAGAGAAGGCAGTCAGGGTGTCTGACAGAACCAGAATAATCCTGCAGAATTTGCAAAACCAGAAGAAGCCCTCATCCCAAAAATAAATGTCAAGAGAAGCTGAGATCAAATTTTCTTTTGGGGAAGAAGCAGAGGAAAACAGAACATCAATGGTGTTTTGCAGGGAGAGATGAGGAGGAAAGAAGGTGAGAGACTCTGTTATGGCTTTCTCTCTCAGTTCCTTGGACTGATGGATTAGAGCTATCAGTATGAACTAAAACAGTATCACTTCAGTGGCACTGTACACTTGTAACTAATTTAAAATAAGCTTGTCAGGGATGATTGATAGTGATTAAGTGCTAACTACTAGCAATGTGTGCTGTTAACGAATCTAGTCAATACGGTCAAGAATCATTTTGAAGCTTGAAGCTGGCTGGTTTTGGAGTCATCCCCCATTATATTCCAATCACACTTTTAAATTTAAGTATTTAGTATACAGAGAGCTACCTATATTCAGTTGCAATGTTATGTTTGCATTATAAATTTCCATGAGACTGAAACAAAATTTTTTAGATATTTAAAGTTTCATCACGCTAAAGCAAGAAGCAACATGAAACACATACAGTTTTCCACCTGACTTCTTACAGGGTAATGTAGCTTTCAGGATGTTTCATGGGTTTGTAGTGTTTTCCTTCTCCTTTCTATACAAAGTAATACTAGACAAACTGCCTTGGAAAGACATAAAAAAGGTAATACAAAAATAATAAAGTAAAAACAAGTAAAATAATAGTCCTGGTCTTTATGTGTGTACTACTTGTGTGTGCACATGTGTACATGTGTGTGCCAGATATCGGGGGTATTAGGATTCCTCTATTTATCTGGGCCTGAGATGACTTCTCAGTGTATGAAGAATCACAGTGGGATCTTGAAGTCACTATATGTGCATGCTCACACCCACACACACCTTAAATTATTATCTATTTTGTTAAATTATTATCTATTTTGTTAAATTATTATCTATTTTGTACACACTTGGATGGTTTTTAATAGTAGAGCAAGAGATCCTCTCAGCCCTGGTGTTCTCCTCTTCCTATACTTCCATGAGACACACCTGCAACAATGAATTCCCTACAGAGGAAATGCCTTACCACATAGAAAAACATACAAGAACAAAGGAATCACAATAAATTCCGCATGTTTAAGGATTTTAAAAGTTTATACTCCACTTGTTCCAGCAGCACACTTTTCAGTGCATGAAGAAAGAAAAAAAACCAGATATAATCTCTGTACTTTCTCCTCATTCAGTGAAATAGTGTCTGATTTAATTCTACATCATTGGATCAGTTTATGGAAGTAGTGATGCTAATGGTGAAGTTATCTATCAGTGGGCTCATTAATTTGTAGTGGCTATTTCTCTTGACCTAATTTCTTTTCCTGCTTGAAATCTGTTTGAAATTTCATCTGACTACAATCAGGTTTATTGGAAATATTAATGACTGTGCTCTCCCCGTAAGCCACCAGAAGGGTAATTGACTCGAAAGATGAATTACAACATCTGCATTAACAGAATATAGAGTTGTAGAGTGGAGTCTGGCTCTTTGTCCTTTGCTACCCTCCCTTCCTTCACTTTGAATGTGATCCTGACAATTAAGAATTTTCTTTTTTTTTTTATAGGAGAGACAGCCCTCTGAGAGGATCATTAACAATACACATTACACACTGTAGTTTATAATATACATTTGTTTATCCAAAGCCTGGGGAATGTCTCTTGAAACTTAGTCTCTGAAAGATACTGGAAATTGTGATGGACTAAAGAGCCCTTCCAGATATTCATGGATGTATGATACAAATGTAATTTCTTAACATTATTTGCCTTAAAATCTAAAAAACAAAAAAAACCCAAACAAACAAAAACCAACCAAACAAACAAACAAAAAAAAAAAAAAAAAGAAAAGAAATATCTACTCTTCTGGATAAAGAATATTCCCAGGTGTTCAGTGAGCATTCTTCCAATGAGAAACTATTATGAGAGGAAAAAAAAATCATTAAAATCGTGTATGTTAGCCTACATTGAAGTCTGTTTTACTTACAAAAGTGTTTAAGCATGCAAAAATCAAACACACAAAGAGACTCTGAATGTAACTTGGGAACAAGAATCTGTGGCTCTTTCAATGCAATACCATGATATTTGTGCCCCACATCTTTAACCTGACACCACTAGATGTAAGTAAAACCTTCTATGATAACATGAAATTTTCTTTCAAAAAAAATAAGTACAGAAATATAATAGCAAAGACATTTAAGAATTTTCTGTTATTGTGAAAAGAACAATTTAAAACAAAAATAAGAGAAAATTCAAGAGAAAAATATTTTGGATTTGAAAATTTACATCTGTAAATGGGGTAGTCTCTTCCTGTAAAATAATTTTGTTATAAATTCTAACTATTACTTAATTATTTACCTTCTTAATTGTTCATGCTTTCAGGATAGCACACTGACATGAGGATTTGGGGGAAGGAGGCAGTGGGAAAGGCAATTTATTTTCTGTAGCAGAACTGCTTCAAATACGTCTCTTACCATGTCCATCTTGTTAGAAAAACAGAGGATGAAAGGACAAAGAACAGAGGATTTAAAAAAAAAATTAAAAAAGAAAATACAAAAGCTACTTTCCTCGCACTGACTGAGGGAACCAGACAATTGATTAGCCAGATAAATGAACCAAATTAGTCTGAAGGTTATTTAGTTTTTCAGACACAGACAACAGACTAGAAAGTCAGTTCAGTACCGACATTATCATCCACAATGTCAATAAAAGTGAAATAATTTTAACAGTCTTCTGTGTTGATTTCTTCACTCCAGCTCCTTCCTACCTCTCTTTTGGATCATTTTCTGACACTTTCTCATACTGGTGTGAAATGAGATCAAGAATTCTTTGTCTCTCTCTCATTTCTAATTCCTGAAGTACTAATTTATCTCTTGTTTTCAGTATCTTTTCCTGCTTCTATCTCTGTCTTAAATTTTGCTTAAAATGATTAAAATCATCAAAGCTTTTAATAGTTATAAAAGTATTCCCTTTGAAGACAAACACTTATGACTCAGTAACAACAATTATTATGGAAACTATGTTTATCCCTATAGACTTCAGCTTTAGAACAGCTTCTCCCAAACAAAACCAGAAACAACAACAAAAAAACCTTCTCCTGGTTACAAAAAAAACCCTTCAGAATATCTGCACTTGGACTTAGACATTCAAGAAACATGAAGATTTATTGTACTTCTGTTGACCCTAATTTCACCTCAGTAAGTATAACCTCTTGGGTTAATCACTTCTTATACTCACCTCCTCAGAAGTCAGTATCACGAAACATATGTGATAGCATCTGCCTCAGTTAAAGCTGAAAAATAGTTTCCATTACAGCTACCTGTTTTCAAACTCCCTGCTTATTGCTGCCTCAATAGAATTCTGTATAACTAGAAGCACTCAAAACCCCTTCTGTGCTATCCCAATTTTTATTCCACTATTTTGTTTCCTTGACCAAAGACGGGGAGATCATGGATAAAGCAGCCACACTGTAGGTGGTATCTATAGGCCTACAATTAGCTCAGCAAGGAACAGCTTCACCCTTTCCCTTCAATGGTCAGCTTTATCAGGAATCACACTCAGTGAATATCCATTTTGCTGATGACATACTGATAGCATTTCTGTTCTTTTGTCATTTTTTAAGTATGCCTTTGCTTGGTAACACTGAGATATTACTGCTGTGCTGTTGTGGGTTCTTTACCCTTATATCAGAAAATCCTAGTTCCTTAACTTATTTAGAAGCCTGAAAACCTTTCAGTCTTAGGAACAATTATGGGGTTTCTCCTCACTTTCAGATGTTTAGTGATGGCAA
Organism: Phainopepla nitens; assembly: GCA_013400175.1. Classification (NCBI taxonomy): domain Eukaryota; kingdom Metazoa; phylum Chordata; class Aves; order Passeriformes; family Bombycillidae; genus Phainopepla; species Phainopepla nitens. Next base: position 537,160 of record VXBQ01015753.1, on the reverse strand, counting down.
TAATTAAAAAATCAACAATTCATTCAGGGGATAACAATATGGTGTTAAAAGATTTTAAACTTTTAAATCTCATTTTAAGATACTAGAAGACAGGTAAAAGTGGGTTAAACACACACTCAAATGTTGTGTGAAAAGGTATTTGAGGTCTGGCGTCCATTTTCCCAACTAATCAAAAGTCTGTACTAAAATCAAAGCATGGTTCAATGTACCTATGTTTTCACAGAGATTTATGTCTTCTTCACTGCGGTACCATGCTCTTTCAAGGAGAAACACTTGAAAGTTTTGTTAGGGTTCACCAATTACTCATAGACTAAGAGGGGATTCTTCCTTTTACCCTTCTTCTAGGAATGTGTCAATTCTTCAAATTATAAAGTCTTTCAAATCTAGAACGCTCTAGGACATGAACAGAACTTAAAAGACATCACTAATGGAGCTCAAAACTTTCTAAGTAATATCTTTCTTTCCCTGTTTTGCTTTTTAATACATTTCTGTTTTCCAAGAGGAAAAGAGGGGAAGTATTTTAAATACTTGCTACAGCAAGTTATCACTCCACCACTATCACAAAATCTCAATGGTGGAAGGAATGAAAGTTCAGGACTCTCTATCTTCATTTGTTTATCTTCTGGTATGTGTAGGATGGATCAATATAAGAGGATACTTCTCAAAAGCTGAATAAAATTGAGATTTTTTCCCCCAATTTAAAATGCCATTGTAAAGCTTTGCTCTGGTCTTAAACAATTTTTTTTTTTTTTGAGGATTGGAGGTCTTGTAGTGTCTCTCAACGTGGCAACTAAACTGCATGCAGAAAATGGTACTTATAATTATTTTTGAAAGAGAAATAGAGGAATATTGAGGGAAAAGAAATTACATGCAAGAGAGAGCCCATTTAAACTTTAAACTGCGACGTAAATGGCATATCTTCTTGAAGACTGTCCCTCCTCTTATCAACCACAGTTAGCAATATTAAACATGAATTAACAACTATAGTTCTGCTCAGTCAGATGGAAATGGTATTGAAAATAGCAGAAAAAAATGCATGCTAACACTGACTTCAGCACAACTTCACATTTAAGTTTCAAGCACCCAAACTTACTAGGGGGAAAAGGTAATTTTCCACTGGCACAAACATACCCTACAGACACAGTATGCCATCCATGGCCATGATAATTCTGATTTCAATTAGAACTTGCTAACTCTCCTGTGCCTCATTTTTACAAGGAAAATACAATTGAGAAAGGCATCATTGTGATTAGCTCCTACAGCCACCTTTTCTGAGTAGTCTGAAGTGACAGCCACAGGGGTAAAAATGATTGTACTAAAATGTCTACTAATGAGGCCCCTGTAGTACTGCTCCAAGAAGGACCATTACATGCTACATTTGTCAATTTCATCTCTTTGGCTTTCTTTTTATCATCTGCAAAAACAGTGATTAAGAGAGAGGGGTTTTTTTTAAGGCTTTATTCTTGATTAACCTTCATAATAATGCTCATCGCCTTTCTGTACAGCTAAAATGTTCCACACTTCCTACTCACTTTTTTGAGTTTCTTCAGACTAATGTGTACTCTGTGATAACAATCCACAAACTTTCTGCTGAGTTACAGAAAGAGAAGCATTAAAAATACCTGCAAATAACCTTGTGAATGCAAAGCAGGAATGGAAAACACTAAAACTTTTTCCGTTCTTGTGGAAGATACATTAATGACAGAAGTACTAATATCTGCCATGAAAAAACAGGAAACAAAAAGGAGATGGGAATTAAAAATAATAATAAATTAAAACAGAATAAAAATATAACTAAGAAAGAAAAATCATAAGAAAAAAAGAAAAAAACAGGCATAGAGGCAGTAGTTACTTGTGTGACTGCAGAGGAGGAAGAAGAAAAAAAGACTGATTTGCAAACATGAACGAAGATGAAAACTGATACTGGAAATCTATAACTGAAAAATAGGTATACACAAAATAGAATTCATACATATATATGGCTCTTAAAAAGAAACATGATAAGTACTTGTGCCCAAGGTAACTAAGAGCTACATTCTAGGAAAAAGACAAAGTTCTTCAGGAATACACATAATTTTTTATGTCTCCAAAATTTCAATATTCAGGAGCAAAATCTTTACTTTTGCTGAACTCTTAAAGTGGTAATAAGAGAAAACTGGAACTGAGTAAGGGATGAAATACACAACATGGACTTTAAAAAGACCTACAGCACTCAAAACTGACATTATTTTTGTTCATGCCATAAAGCAATATTTATAAGTACCATTACTTTGTAACATTTTTAAACCTGTAACAGATTATCAACATTATAGCAGATTTACCAAAAGTATAATAATGTCTTCAAAAGTGGAATATAAAAAAAAAAAAAAAGCGTTTCATTTGGGCATACATATTCATATATATACGCATCATTTCTAAATTTTGGAAGTTCAAGCTTGTGGTCATTATCATTGTAACATTTTAGAACACTCTCTAAGCTAAATCAACCTTTACAGAAATATTTTCGAGGGACTACGAGCGGAACTTTTTGATGGAATTAGCGGAAATGAGAGCACATCACTCTTGGTTAATTCTGCTGTTCTTTCAACTTTTAAAAGACGCATGCATTTTACAAACCTTCAGGCTGGAATGAGAAGTATGGAGTCTCAATAAAGCTAAGAGAGGATGAATTGACTCGGAGCCATAGTTTCAGGGTTTATATTTCTGCTTTGAATGCCTTAAAAATTTCCTAGGCTCTGACATCAGTAATGCCAATTAAAGATTAAATGTCTTGATTTCGTTTTCCTTTGATTTTTACACCCGTTCTCTAGGCAATAGCTGATTTCTTCCTAATAAAAAAAAAAAACAACTTCGTAGACCAGACTCATTTTGCAGACATATCATATGATGATTACTTGGACCTTAAATTTCACCCAAGTGGTTTTTCAGGTATCCTTTTGTTGTGTTTCTAGAAAAGCAGCCATTACACATGCCAAGTGTAATCCTTTCCATGGCAAGGAAGATGAACCTGCCAGTAATGCCACTTGTCTTTCTCTTACAGTACAAATATTTTGGGATTTCTACATAACATCTCTATTTGAGAGATTCTCAAATGTTGTGCTCACTTTTGCAAAGGTTGTAATTTAAACAAATATATATATATATTTGTGGACTGTATTGATGACTACTGCCCTGAAAATTGAGATTGACTTTCATTATAAAACCATCAGACAGTTTTATCAAACCACCTTAACAGTGAATTATTCCATTTTTCTAAAGTTTTAACAGAGTATTTATCCCTGGGCACATCTTATGTTTTCATGAAGGTAGGAATGAGCATGAAATAGAGTCTCCAGAAACCCAGTTTGAAAGAATATAACAACTTAAGACTTTCAATGTTTGTTAAATATTTTGGATTCTATGGACATATGATTAGGGTATTCTTCTTTATTAGGTGAAGTCTGCAAGAGTTCTTTTCACCTGACAGTTTCAAATTATTAAAATTGCAGTGATTTATTTCACCCCCCGATCTTAAGCTGTTTCTCCTGAAAGTTTAGCCCTTCCACTGAAGCCAAAGTTCCATTTTTTTATGGCTAAAATAAAGATCTAAATCATTAAATCAAGATCTTTTTCTATGTTCTCTGGCTCTGAAACTGTAAAAGCAGTCATTGGAGATAGAGGGTAATTCTTCTTGCATATTAAATATTTAGCTAAAACATTACTTCTTTTCTACCATGTGTCATCCAAACACTTTCTGGATCCTGTTTGGCTCTTTGCCAAGGCAGACACAGCCAAGACTACTCATTTCATCCTTTTGGTCTCAACAAGAGAAAGTAGTCCTTCCATTCACTCTCCATTTTCAGCATAGTTTGCTAAGAGTCCAAGAGTTCTCGTGTTGGCAGCTGTAAATGTCTTAACTGTCTGGTTCAAAAACAAACCAGAAACAAAGCCAGGTCATCTCTATAAACTTTTTTTTTTTTTTTTAACAATCCAGCATGCCCTGTAATGAATGTATCCTACAAAAGATCTCTCATGTTTCTCTTCTTCCATTAGTATTTTATTAGCTTTTATTGATGCTAGTATTATACTAATATTTTGACTTCTCTGTTATAATTTGCAGGAGCGCATACCAGCCAGTTTAGTCGAATGTTACCTACAATTCATTAGTGCTACTTTATATCTTATCATAGCATACAACCCCAGAATTGAGGACAAATTTCCTTTTCACCAGCACAACAGTACCCTTGCACAGCTTAAGAGGCATTAAGTACTTCTCTCTGGATCTTTTCATTGCTTTATGAGATAGGGACCTTCTGACCAGTAACTATTCCTCTGTCTCCACTTATGCTAAATACAACCTAATTTCTTCTAGACTTACTAGATATTATCTAACTTGTATCATTTTTTACACTTTGATTTTTTTTTTTTTTTAATATTAAGCAACTCATTAGATGCTATTGAACCAATTCAATCACTTGGATTCAACAACAACAACAACAAAAAGAGGTTCTGCTAACAGAGCTACTAATTGATAAAAGGGAATGTAATTCAATACACTGTCGTTTACACGCTTACATACAGCATTCTGAATACCTCAGTGTCCACACCATCAGCCAAACTCTGTTCCTTTTTACTGAATGATTCCTCTTTTGTTTTCATTTAGTTCACAATGTAACCGTACAATTTCTTTCAATTTATGTAAATCTGATTCAAATACAGATGAACTAGAATGTCTATACTAGCAAGCTGTTGTTAAAAGAATTTAGGGCACTATTTCTGCCATTTTTTAATGAGGTATGACTGCAAAACATGAAGGCGAGTACTGAACAGTAAAAGTCCTGAGAAAGTACTGGTTGTGGTGGCTAACGGCTGGCCTGGAGGCCTCAAAGTTATAGGTAACTTTAATTATAACTCAACAAGTCTATGCTGTTAGGGAAAAGAAGTAAACATGCTTAGAAGGAAGGCACACAAAAGCTGAGGGATTTGAATTCAAACAACAGATGCCAGCCAATCCCCGAAAGCACAGACGCAAGCAGCCATTGGCCAGTGAGCTGGGTGGTAACCAAATTCAGCCAGTTAGGACCAACCATGCAAGTTTTTGAAAACCATATAAAAGGGAGCAGCACTAAATAAAATTTGCTATTGCCACATGAACTTTGTGTGTTGTGTCGTGTCCGTCTCAACCTGCGACAACTGGTTAATGAGTATGAAAGGGAGGAGAATGACAACACTGAGAGCCAGATTATGATTCTGTTTCTTTCCTTTTAGAATCTTCTGATGACTTTTCTTTACCTAAGTTTGGATTTTTTTACTGTTTTTAGCAAATTGCCCTAGCAATATTACTTTTTCTCAGAATACAGTTGTGTGGGGTTTATTGCTTCACACTGTTGAGTGGAAAGGATTTGCCAGCTTGGGAAAATGCCAGAATTTGCATTTTAATAAAGATATGTCAAACAATAAACTTGCTTAACATCCTGTGATGGATCTGGTGAAACTGTGTCATAAGAGTGTACTACTGCACTCACTACACTTTTCTGCAGTTGTTACAGACAGCGCTAAAACCAAATTCAAGCATTAACTTCTTTTTTAGCAATACGTGAAAAACTATTACTGGGGTACCACAGTTCTGTTAGAACTGCAGTGATATGCAAAATCTCTCTCAAATTCTACACCTAGCCTAAAAAAGACACAATTTGGAGTCAGAATGAAGATCTGAACTTCACCTGCATCACTCACGGGAGGCCTTATCTACATTAAAACTACCTGAAAGGAGGTTTCAGTATGGGACGTGTTGGTTATTTCTCCCAGGTAGCGAGTGAGAGGACAGGAGAAAATGGCTTCAAGTTGCACCAGGAAAGGTTTAGATTTGATAGTAAGAAACATTTCTTCACAAAACAGGTTGTCAAATACTAGAACAGTCTGCCCAGATAACTAAGATCACCATCCCTGCAGATATCTAAAAGACAAGCAGATGTGGTGCTCAGGGACATGGTGTAGGGGTGGACTTGCAGTGCTGGGTTATTGGTTGGACCTGATGATCTTTTAAGGTCTGCTCCAACCTAAAGGATGCTATGATTCTATGACAAGTAAAAGCTGTACAAGAAGACAGCTACAATTACAAAGTGGTTAGAAACCCAGAGATCTAGCAGTGACCACAAGATGCGAGGGTGCAATGTGTGGGTAACTGGTTACAGTTTATAGGACTTTTCTCTTTAAGTATTACCTTTGCTCTCTACATGCTTGTGAAAATACAGTACTACACCACAGTCACTCAAAAAAGAAACAGGCTTAAAAGCAAAAAAAAACAAACAAAAAAAGTAAAAAACCAAAGTCACTAATTATTCTTAAAAATATTACTCTATCAACCTTCCACACTGCTAACAATTTTATGACAACAGAGGAAATTGTCAGAAAGTGACTGAGAGACATATCATAACAATTTGACAAAAACAGAACCAAGCAAGTGTCTTTTGGATTCAGTATATGAGAATAGAAACACTAAGTCACTAGACATATTACTGACTCATCAGTCTTCTGTCTGTAATTTTATTCAGCTGTGTCTGGTAAAACAAAAGAAAACACAAATACCTCCTCCAACTAAAAAAAAAACAAAAAAAATCACTATGTTTTTGGATATCTTATCTTCTTTCAAAGCAAAAAGATATTCAGATATTCTACAGCTCATCAACTTTTCAAATGGAGCACAGAGGTGATGAAGAATATTTCTTTGATCTCTGCTTCCATAGGCACAAGAAATACAACAACCTTACAAGATCCTGGTTTTCAAAAGAGTGCAAAAGAGTAAGTCAGAACCTTTCCCCTATGAAAATCCCCACCTGGCCAGGCAACCCTGCATTTGAATACAGGAATTCATCAAAGCAGTGATCTTCAAATTTCTCATATAATTTCTTGGGGGAAGTGGGGTTGGGGGGTTTCTTTGTTTGTTTGGGTTTTTTAAATTTCTTTGCTCGCTGGCTGATAATGAAGCCAGTCGTGCAGGGACAGACCTGCTGGAACTAAGTACTATATAGTCTTTCTCTGCCAATGTTCAGTCATAACTGCAGCTTTAATTTGTACCAGCTTTGAAGTACCAGCTTTTCTCAAAATTCTGAGTCCTGTTCTCCACCCTAAACAGCACTCCTTGTAAATGGCATGAAGAAAACTGCAATTACTTAGGTAACAGTGTGTTTTATGATAAGAAAGTAATGTAGAGGAGGTCTGTTGTAAATCCTTATTCAAATCCAGTCCTAATTCAGTGCTGAAATGTCACCATCTTTAAAAAGGAACAGCATCTGGCAATGACAGATACTTAATTACCTTCATGTAATGAGACATTTTTTGTGCAAATAGTGGATGAAGTTTAGGTGCACCAGAAGTTAAAATGTAAAAGTACCAGACCTATTTCCTGCCTAATAAAAATCATGTCACTACATTTGATAGAGATACCACAAAGGTTTTTTAATAGCTGGTAAATACACTTAAAAATAAAGCGTACATATACATTTATTTTATAGTTTTAAATTAACAAAATATCTTGATGCTCATTATTTGCCCATGTTTTCAATGTAATTTGTATAGCCTTTGAGGCATAGCCAACCATTTTCTATGGGGAATCTGATCTTGCTTAGTATGATAGATTTTTCTATGATGTTATACAAGTACTAATTAATAAGGAAATCTTTCACAAAGCTGAACTTTGTTGTGGGTTTTGGGGAGTTTCTGGTCATGTTCATTACTTCAACTTTCAGATTTAATTCACTTTTAGACACTAAAGATCCAACTTCAGATATTAAACAGTCTTTATTTCCAGAGCCTCCATCCTGAAAAAAAAGTCTATTTCAAATTTTTCATTGAGGGCACAAGTTCTTAGAATAAATCATGGTGAGCAGGAAAGACAAGACACAGTAGTAGCCTTGAAGCTGTCTTTTTTTTTTTTGGTACCAGCAAAATATATTTTTTATTAAGTTTCAACTATGTTACAGATTTTTTTTAAGGACTTTTCCCTTTTTTTCAGTTTGTAGAACAAGAACTGCAAGCTTCCCCTCAAAGCCTCCAAGAGAGATCAGTAAGAAGTAGAGTCAGAATATTTTATAGACAGATGCTCCTGCAAACTTTAGCATGCCAGCTAAGCCTTAGTTGGCATGTTTTAAAATCTCCTGGAACATATAACAGTCCCTTCTCTAAATACACCACCTTCCAAGAGCTCTGGGGAAATGCAAGGGTATTAAAAAGATACAGGAGGTGCAAGGTTGGGGAAAGAGGAAGGGAGTGGGTGGTAGCCCTGTGAGCTGGCAAAGTCTACTGGAAAAGGACCAGCATGCCATCTGCCAACCTAACTGCTTAGACAGGGAGCTACAGTTTGCAGCTTGAGTGAGAGAACCAGACAAATATATTTACATGATCTGGTTGGTAATTAGTGTGCCCGTGCAAGGTTTTCTTATAAGGTGTTGAACATGCTACTGCATGGGAGTCACCCACTTCTAGCTTCTGCAGAAGTTACTTTCTCTGTATTGCTAAGAAGCACTTTTAGAAGGCTGAACCTGAAAATGAAAATAAAAATAAATGTACCTTTGCTGAGTACTACATTCTTACCTGAGATAACAAGATATTAAAAACAAACAAACAAACCCCCGCCAAATTCAAATTATTAAATGCTTGACTTATGTTTAACTTTGCAATTATTTATTAATAATGAACAGTAGTTCAATAGAGTTATATTAATGAGTTTATAATCATTTATCTGGTCACATAATAAAGTATTTGCGTATCATGAAATAAATATCTTTGCTAACTAAATGCAGCCTTCAATGGTAGCTCCCTGATCATTCACCTTGCTATACTAAGTTTTGAGTCTATCCTAGACAGTTTCCAACCATCTCTCTTCAAGGAAATCTGACACAAAAAGCTATAGAATTAAATGCTATTGATTTGAATGTTATTGCCATGCAGTGTCAGACCTGGACAACTGACCATAGCACATAGTCTTTCAAATAACATTACAGACATGGTCAGCATGTTAAAAAAAAATTCTTCTAAACGGAAAGAATATCAAATCAAATAATTTATTTTTATTAAACAAAACTTCTTCCCCCCGAAATCTTGCAAAAATGTTATGCACTAATTTGAAGAAAAAATTAGTCATATTGTTCTCCATCTACATGAGATTTACATGTTGGCTTCAATCTCAGCTACACTCAAGAATATTCACAGCTTTCATGTGATAGAAAATGCATGACTCACTTGTTAAGTGGAGGTGGTTACAAGGATTAAACTACACTTAAATCTGGACCAGTGGGAAGAGCAATTGAAGTTGTCTTAATCTTTGAGGGCCTTTTTGGCTTATATCTTATCTTCTTTCGTAGGTATCTTCTTAGTTTTGCCAAATGTAGCAAGAGTGTTCAGAAGAACTCTTGTTAATGGGATCTTAATTCACAGCCAGAAAAACCAGGATATGTAAAGACTCTACAGAGGTAACTTCAGAAAGTTTGTTCTATCATGTAAGAAGTGACAGCATGACAACAGTTACAAAAGTATAGCTACTTCTTTGAAACTTAGTCCAAACATTACTCTAAAAATCACAGACAGAAAAAAATATTTAGACATGGTGTAAGACATGAATTTGTCTTACAGACATGTGAATATAAGCTACATTTAGCCAAACAACAAAAAAGAATATACATGATACATTTACCAGTGTGAAAGTACATTCAACAAATTGCCATTCAGCGGCACAGACACTTCCACAGGCAGTGGAAGCTGGGACAGGTATCCTGGGAAAATTTTATGGATGTTGCCCAGTTGTATAGGGAAGGGGATGGAAAGCAAAACTGGAGCTGAACTTGGCAAGGGATGGAAAAAAATAACAAGGGCTTCTACAGGTATGTCAGCCAGAAAAAGAAGGTCAAAGGAAGCATTTATGCCACCAAGGAACACGACTGGCACACTGGAAACTATGGACAAGAAGGTTGAGCTACGTGACAACCATTTTGCTTCAGTCTTCCTGGTAACCTCTCTTCCTACCATCCTGACCATCTCTCTTCCCCTCGACTGAAGTGAATGTAAAGCAGGATGGGGACTGGGAAAGCAAAGACTCTGTAAGAGAAGATAAACTTCCTGAGGAACCCGACACACAAAAGTCTATGGGACGTGATGAGACGCATCCCAGAGTCCGAAGGGAATTGACTGATGCAGTTGCCAAGCCACACTCCATGATTAGAAATGTCATGGCAATCAGACTAAGTCCCAAGTACCCGGAAAAAGGGAAAACACTACACCCACATTTACAAATGTTAGAAGGGAGAATCCTGGGGACAACCAGCCTGTCAGCCTGACCTTTGTGCCTGTGAAGGTTATCGAACAGATCCTCCTAGAAGCTCTGCTAAGGCATGTGGAGAACTGAGAGGTGACTCAGGACAGCCAGATTCGCTTCACCAAGGGCGTGTCCTGCCCAACAAACCTAGCGGCCTCCTGTGATGGGTTGACTACCTCAGTGGAGAAGGGAAAAACTATGGATGTCATCTGTCTGGACTTGTGTAAGGCCTTTGACACGGTTCCCCACAACATCTTTCTCTCTAAATTGTAGAGATATGGATTGAATGGGTCTATAGGACAACTGTCTTCACAAATGACCATCACACACCACAGAGTCTCACTTTCCTGGAGATGGCTGAACATCTCCCTGCCCACAGGAACTGGTGAATGAATCCCTTATATTGCTTTGCTTGCATGTGCAGTTTTTGCTTTATGTATTAAACTGTCTTTATCTCAACTCGTATGAGTTTTCTCACTTTTACTCTACTGATTCCCTTCCCTATACCACCACAGGGAAAGTGAGCGAGCAACCAAGAGGGGCTTAGCTGCCAGCTGGGGTTAATGTACAAAAGACAGACAAAGGCAGTAAAGAGGAAATCAATCTTACTTTCCAAAATGTAGCAGGTGAGAAATTAGTCCCACAGAAGAGCACAACACCTGAAACCACAAGCAATCTTCTTCCATGCTCAGACATCCTCCAATTTCAAAGCAATGCCTTTCATAGCTTTTGGTCCAAGATCAGATGAGAGATCAAGCAAATACAAAAGCTGTCCTTTAACATTATTCTTTATCCATATCTCAAGCCCCAAACAAATTAATCAAACATTCAGCACACCTGAAATGGAATGTAAGGATGAAGGAATAATTGAGTCCCTAAATTCATTCATTTGATGTGGCAGGGGTGGCCAAAAACAAAAGGACAGTAAGTGTACTCTATTTTGTGGGACCTAAACAGAGATCAGCTCATTTAATCTGAGCTTCCAGAAGTGTCCGATGCTGACTACTTAATTCATTACCTACCCCTACACTGAAGGGTTAAATAAAATGTGGTTTTTTAGTTTGATACCACCTATGTAGCTCATAAAATTTTTATAGAATTTGTTCTTCAGGAGAGAGCAGGTAGATAGATCTGTTTTAAATTCATTTTGCACAACTGATGCGTGAGTTTAAACCTTGCACATGAAAACTTCCATCAAAATTGGTCATTAATTCCCTTTGTTCAAAATTACAGATTTTCACCCAAAAGTTTTACTCTCTTAAGTCATCTTCATTCATATAGCCACAACAAAAAAAAAGAAAAAAAAAAGAAAAAGAAATCTATACTTAGAAATCATGAGAAAAAAAAGAGAGACTTCTGAGAAAACCTTTCCACTCTATGGACACTCATGCGTAAGCTTGAAAACCTAATTTCATTATTTTTTAATCATCTGGTGGAGTTAAAAATGAAATAAAGATCAATCTTAGTGCTCTACTCCAGAATGAGATTTGACCTCGCAATTCATCTGTTCCTACTGTGCTTATGCGTTACAGCTGTCCATCTTTCTTCAGGCGTAATTTGACATTTTACAAAATCATGGTAAAGCTTCCATGGATTTCATGCAAGCATTCTGGGGTTCAATATCTTGTTTCAGAGAGCCCAGGCAGCAGTCCATCTTTCAACATACTTTGCCAGCATTTGTAAATCCAACATCACTAATGTTTGCAATGCAGAATTCATGTTGTGTGGGGTGCAGAGCTGTATTTGGTTTCACAATAAAATAATTTTTATTTTCCTCACAGAAGAAAAGACAACAGAATCTTTGTGGATTATGCAGCATAACCTGTATAAGTAGAATAAGGAAGAAGCTAGTTCCATGGGAAAGAATCGTGAAGTATCCTGTATTAAAAAATACTTGCAGAATTGCAGCTGTGCACACTAAGTCTCATTAAACAAGATGTGAAAAATTGCCATTGACCTCACAGGAATTACACATAATCTGCAGCTAGTGATTTCAGGACTTCTGAATAGTCTTCCGTATTAGCAGGACAAAAATTTGAGGCAGGATCATGCATTTTGTAATTTTCAATCAGTTCTAGGTCTCAGTGAAGTCATTACAACAGAAGTATAAAACAATCTTTATAATTATTATTTGTTATCTTGTCAAATTTATTTCAAAATTACTGTCCTTTTTACATAAAAACTAAATGCTGGAGTGGAGCATGTTCACTGCAGAGATCTCATGCTCTTTAATAATAATAAACAAAAATGTATGTATTTCTCATCTTTTTGTTTTGTTCAAAAGCTTCCTAGTGCCATGTTTCCAGATATCTAAGTCGCATTACAAAGAAATCTTTAATCTGACAAATTAGAATTTTGTTTCTAAATATGCCTTAGGTCATTGTAAAGACCCATAAAGGACAATGGGTGTTTATGTATCCACTCTCAATACAGACTTTATGAAGAACACCTAAATTCTGCAATACATTGAACTTCCAGGGAGGGAATTTGCAACTGCATGGTGGAACAGGCAGAATGGAACCCCCAGCATGAAGGAAAAGAACTATGGCTGGCCAATAGGATACACTCAACAGATGTACCTTTCTCTCCTAGACTTGATCATATTATCAATGTAGAGCTAAACATCTCTGTGAAACTACCACTTAAAACTTTGTATCCCCATTAATTTATGAGCAAAACATATTTTTTGCTTTTGCTTAGCTTTTCCTTTTCTTTTTTAAATATGTTTGAATTTTTGCCCTGGATTCTATAACCGTGTTTCAAATCTGCTCTTGCATTATCACTTTTGCTCTTGCATTATCACTTTTGCACAAACAACAGTATTGCAACTGAAACCAGAAAAAAAAAGTAAGTTCAAACACATTGAGCACTAGATTGACCTAAAATACTCCACTAAGTAATGATTCCTTACATTTGAACTCTCTCTCTCTTTTCCTGCATCCCAACTCCTGTGCTCCCTGCCATACAGAAACTACGCTAGCTTCAAAGAAAGTCACTGTCTGTAACATCAGATTTTTTTCCAATACAATTTCACTGAATAAATACAGTATGCTAAAATGTTAATTCTTCACATGCAAAGAAAAAGGATGCACACAATGATCATGCTCCTCCCTGGACAGGCCCCTGTTCTGTCCCAACAGAGTGCTGCACAAGCTGTGTCTGAGCCCTCTACTGCAGGCTGGATCTTCATCTGTCCACCTCCAAGCAGTAAAGGCATTGGCTGGTGCTTCACACTGCACTCAGCACAGTCAGCATGTGATACACATTCCTAAAATCCACCCACTGGATGATGTATCTTCTCATGGAGATCATTCACAGGGATGAGCCCTGTGTGTCTAAACATACTTGGATATTACAGGTTTGACAGTAAAACATGTAGTTTAGCCTATTTGGGTGGTGCTCCTGTGCGTCCACATTGACAGACACAGAGATATTAACTTTAACTGAAAAAGCTTAGGTACTTACAGACCCTCTGACATTGAACTTATAAACTAATTTGGGAGTTTTGCCCTTGAACTGACATCTACATTTTAGATGATAACCTGTTTAAACATCAGTCGATGTCTGGGAATTTGCTCTCCCACAGTTACTATTTTTAAGTGTACTTCCAACCATAGACAAAAGACAAATTCTAATCAAAGTACTTATTACTTTGATAAATATAACAGTTTTGTGCTACAAGTATTCTACTGTTATAAAAAAGTCAAAAATGGAAGAAGATAACAGGGTGATTTAAAGAAATTATCCCAGCTAGTTGAAAAAGACACCCCAAAGGAAATTGAGGAAAAAAGTCTTATGAATCAATTTGAGATTTGTTATATTAATGAAGGAAAAAAAAAACAAAAAAACCCATAAAAACAAGCAATCAAAAAACCCAAAACAAACAAACAAAAAAAAAAAAAAAAAAAAAACAAAAAAAACCCCCCCCCAAAAAAAAAAAAAAAACAAAAAAAACCCCCCCCCAAAAAAAAAAAAAAAACAAAAAAACCCCAAAAAAAAAAAAAAAAAAAAAACAAACAAAACACAAGAAACAACTCCAAAAGTCAAAGAAACACTTCTTGCTGATACCATACTTGCTTTCGATTGTTACCTTCCTTAACAACAATACGGAAAAGACATGGCCAGCTGTAATCACAGACAACAATTAATAATTTTCATATGAATATAATTAACCTCTTGGGGTTTCCTTAGTTAGTCTTGGCATAATTTTTGAAACAGTAGGTCACTAGCAATTTATAGGCCACCATTTGAAAATCATTCTCTGGCCTTATGCTCTGGAATTAATATTGAGGTAGCATTTAAGTACAGTAAGAGATTCAGAAAGATGATCTAATCTACTTCTCCTGACTTTTTATAAAACTCCAACCTTACAGTGAATAATAGCATGTCAAAGCAATCTTCATTTGCCTAACAAGTGCCCAGCAAAAAAATGTAATTTTAGGTTAAAAACTGTAAGCTTTCAGATTCTGAGTTCCCATTTTACATTGGAAATATTCTAAATATGCTAGAAGGGCTTAAATGGTTTCTCTCTATGGACATTACTTGTGCTGCTAAAGTCAAAACCAATTTTGTATTGACTTTTTTCAGAGTAAGATCAAACACCTGCTCTTCCTTCAGACCTACTTACAGCAGGACAGATTCAGCCAACTGGAATAAAATAAAAGCATGATATAAGAGGTTCCCCAAAAGAGCTTTCAATGTTAACCATACCCGCACCGGAACAGCATTACCAAAAGCTGGTTGCTTTTCCCACTTCCTAGCCCATGGCTGCAATGAGCAACCTCACACAAGTAGGGAAGGACCTACACAGGCACCCATCACTCTCACCTTCTCTCTGCATCACGGTCTCTGTTTTTTTTTCCAATAGTCTTTGTTTTCTGTTACTGTAATACTGTTAAAAGCTGTTCTGTTACACCTTGCTTACAGTGCCTGGTTTTCAGTACCATGGACACCTGGAGGCTGGATTTACATGGTAAAATGCCTATGGGCACTATAAGGCTCACAGAAAATATCTGTTCTTTTATTAAGTCTGTGGACTTCTTGAGACACTTCACTCACTTTGCTAAATGACCTCTGCATACTACCTATTACACGAGCAATAATATTTATAATAATAGCTCACACACATGGTCATATGTAAGTAACATTATACCTGAGAACTGTCTTTATTTAGTTTTGTTATGGAAACACCCCAGTTTGACTATTCAGGAGGCACTGCTTCAGTCACAGGTCTGCCATCTCAGACTGATCCTGATGGGACCAAAGCCCATTTTCAGCTACAGTGACTCAATGGGTCTCTCTTTTAACTCCCCACACACCCCTCTCACACAGACAGACCAGATTTCCTCACTGGTTCAGCCCCAGGTTTCCCACGGCAGAGTCTTAGATGTCTCATTCCATAAAGCCATTTATTCATGGTGGAGTAACGCAGAAACAGCCAAAGCTGGTGCCTCCCAGGAGGGACCCTGAACAAAGGAACCGCTGGGCTTTTATCCCCTCGGAGTCCTTGGCTCGTGCCTGTCCCTGAGTGTCCGGTCACCTGGCTGTGCCAGTGTCCCCGTGCCCTTTGTTGTGCAAAGGGTGGGCAATCCACAGCCCCTGGCCTTGGGCTCCCACCCAGAGCTCAACCTGCAGCTCCCACTGCAGCTGCACCCCAAGCTACCTGCACTCAATGTGATCCTCAGCAGCTTTTGTGTTTTATATGTTTATATATATTCTATACATACATTTGAATGTATATTTATGTGTTTAAATCCATTACTAAGATAGGGGAGGGAAATTCAGATAATGTTATTTTATCTGTCCTAATTTCACATTGCTATCATTCAGTTTAACAGCCATATTAGTTCATCAAAAACATTTTAAATATTTCAAAACACGAAAAAGGCAAAGAAATTTTGTGGAAAACGTGAACTGACCCATACTAATTTTGTACGCAGTGCATATGAATAATACATTTTTGTATGCATCCTTTTGTGTTATATAAATTCATCTTTGGCCTTTTACCTTCAACCAATGATGTGATTTAATCAATAGCCTGGTTTAAATCATCAGCAGTGAAGGGCATCAGAGCAACAGGCACAGCAGCTGGAACACTGTCAGAAATTGTGTTAAAAATCTATTTCTGCTGTATATTTTCTTTCGTTTGATATTTCTGTCACTGTAAAATTGCGGCATAAGGTAACAAGCAATGCTCCCCGTTCAGCACATAAATTCTCCCCTACCAGTATCAAAGCTTGATAGGATAATGTCATGTGATATGGCAAAAGGTTGGAGAATGAGGAATAAGTAAAACAGAAAAACTAAACCCAGATGTCAGTTTGGCATGTAATCAAAGCTGTCGACTTCTAACCTCTGCAGCTGCCTAGACTTTGGTTAACTTCTCACTGATTTCCCCAAATAGGATTTAATCTAAAGCACCGAATTAAAAACTGAGACTGAGGGACGGTTCTATAAATTGAAAAGTGTACAAATGAATTGCTAGCCAATACACTTAGTAGCTTTCATCTTTCTAAAGCCTCTGATTCTGAACCTAACAGAAGCTGGTAGAGGTCAGGTTGGCTTTTGAGAAGAGGAGAAACAGAGAGAGTATGAAAAGAATGTATTGATTTCTTCTACTGTATGTTAAGGAATTATTTAGTGAGGGAGGGGTAGTTATTAATGGATGCATTGTTTCTGACAATGGAAGGGTATAGTGAAAAATAAAGCACAGTGAAGATCATCTAAGTAGAAAACAAAGAAAAACAAACAAAAACAATAAAAAACCCACTCCAAACCAAAATCAACAACCCTCTCTTGTAATAAATCCCTGTGATCTGCAATGCATTGCAAAACTGAAAAACATGCAGTAACAGCCATTTCACTTTGTGCTATTTCCTGATTGCTACATTCACGTACCCAGGCATATATACCCAATCCTCTAAAGGAAGGTCCAGGATGTGAGGGTTTACAGTGCTGCAATATATTAGAAATATGACAGCTCGAAACAGCACTGTATTAAACCCAGAAAATTGATTTCAAAGACTCAGCACTGTTGAAACATTTCAGAATAAAACACTTTCCATTTCTCTCCTACAAAGATCAGTGACTGCTTATCCACTTTATCCCTATCCATGAAGCCTCATTAATCCGAAACCAGAAACAATTAATCTGATACATATTGCATGAAACAAAGAATGAAACCTCTTTCTTATTCATATTTTTAGTCCTCAGTGGCTGTTAAAGTCACTACAAATGTTTTATCCCTCTCTGCTCAAATCAGGTCAATGACCACAAATGAGGAAAACTTTCTAAAGGTCTTAGGTAATGTCTATGTGTCTCACCCCGATGACAGGAAGAGTAACAAAGGTTTTATCTAGAATGGACTAAATTTCTACTGATGAGAAGAATCACTGGCACCTACTTGGCCAGTTTCCGGTTTAGTCACATAGAGTGGGTAAAATCCAGAAGCATTATGAAGGTCAATGGCAAATGTCTGCTGACTTTAATCAGGATAAAGTTATCCTTATCTATCCTACTTCAATCATTGACAAAGATGGTGCTGAATTACATTTTCTGTATCACCTCTGTTTATTCTCACAAAATACTCCTGCTAGTCTATACTGATGTTTCATGTCCTTATTCAATTTCTGCATTTCTAAACTTACTGAATTCTGTCCTCAGTGACAACCATGTGGGCTGTTTTTACAGATCTTGCTGACGACAAAATCTGATGTCACATGGCACAAAAAAGACAGACAAAAACTACAGGTATCCATACACCACTTCAGCCTCTGTGAACAGAGTTTTCCCAAGATTTTTTAACAAATTCTTGAATATGATTTGGAAAAAAACAAAAAAAAAACAAAAAAAAAACAAACAAAAAAAAAAAAAAAAAAAAAAAAAAAAAAAAAAAAAAAAAAAAAAAAAAAAAAAAAAAACAAAAAAAACAACAAAAAAAAACCCAAACCACACCAAAAAAAAAAAAAAAAACACAAAACACCTAAACAAAAAAACCCAACAAGCCAAAACAAAGAGGATCAAAAACCCCAAACAAAACAAAACCCGTATGGATTTGAAGGCTGTGTTGCAACTCTAAGCTCAGACACCCCAAGTTAAGCACCCACAGTGTAGGTATTTAGACTCCAGTTTCAGGCAGTGAAGTACTAAAGCTTCAATCCATTGCCTAATCACAGGGTGTGCTAACATTTAATATACTATAAAGCATGTTGCATGGTCTATAATACAGTCAATATTTAGAAGAATTTAAGAAACAACAACCCAGGTGAACGTCAACAAAAAAAAAAATCTGACACATAATCTTCAATCAAAGGAAATGCCCCTCCCTCCCCACACTTAAAGATTAAAACTGTTATTATTGTGAATCACATTTGTAGTCTATTTTTATCCTACTTCACCTCTGTATTTAATACTAGGTCATAAAATCTTTGAATTCTGGAACATAATGTTCTTTTTAATTCTCTCCTCCTCCAAAGAAAAATGCAGCTGAAAAAGTTTCCTTTAGTATGGAAAGTAATTTTACTTTATTAGGCATGGAACAGGTGAAAAAAGCTTGTGAAGAACTGTTCTCATTAATACTTCCTCATCTCTCCCACCTACAATGATAATTATTGGTTCAAGAAAACAAAATATCATGAAGAATGGTATAAACCCAGAAATGTCAAAAAGACTTCTCATACCAATACACTATCAACAATACCCACTTAGATAACCTCTACTGCACCCCACTTACCAGAAAAGAAGACATCTTAGATATATCTTCCTTAAAATATTCAAATATACAAAAATTATCTTTTTTTTCTTTTTCCACCAAGAAAAACAGCTTTTAAAGAAAATATATCTGTGGGAGTATGTAAAAATGGGGGGTTTTGATAGTAAGATTCAGTACTACATGTCAAATGTAGAATACTACACGCTGATGATTTTTTTTTTTAATATATGATTATAGTTCTAGAAGAAAAGAATACGAACATTAAATCTGTTTAACTCCTGTGTTTTGAATCCCTATACAGGACCTGCCTGTCCAAAACATTTCAACACTTTCTTTACAAAGTAGAATAAATCATCACCATCAAATTGGCCAGGCATATGCATGACTGTTTTCTGTTTCTCATTTCAATGATGTTCAAAAAACCAAAAACACATTGTATCATTTGAAAAATCAGATTGAAAGATAATACTGCCAGCAAGTCATGTAGGAGATAAAAAGCTGAAGGCAATACACCAAATCAAAAGATAATTATTCAGTATTTTAGGAAGCTTCTTACATTCTCCTCTCTCTCCCGCTGTGCAAAAATGCAGAACAATATACACAAAGTGTCTGCTCTCTTCATGAACTTTCATACAGTATTGAGGGATGGAGAGACACTAAATATGTGCTTAGATATTCTGTATGCATACGTTAAACATATATGACAAATATTTCTATGCTGTGATATATTTAATAAAGTGGGCCAAGACTCAGCCTCCAAAACAGGCTTGCAGAGAAGCTTGCTAATCTAATGAAAAGCATTTTAAACATCTAGAGAGGGTGAGCAAGTGATCCGAGTCTTAGAGGAGGGATAGAAGAAAGTGAAAACGTGTCAGGCACAAGCGTAACACACAGGGACCATGCTCTGTTAATACAGTGCAGCTCGGGGGCTCACCTCAAGTGCCTGTACACAAATGCATATGGAGCTGGAAAGAACCACAGGAGTCCACACAGGCTCCATAGCACAGGTGAGGAGGAGAGGCTGCACTCTATGGACGTGGACAGTTTGAATTAATGAGCATTTGCACTGGCACACGTGATTAACAGACTGAACTGATGGATCAAGATCAGGCTGGGTGCAGTGATGAGTGTCTGCTAAAGACTGATTGATCAAGAAGAGGAAATGAAGCCTCCTTTATAAAACTTGGGGAAGCCTCACAATCACAAGGGTGGTTCTCAGAGAAGACAAAAATCTCCCAACCTCTTCTGATAGGGCAAAATGGTGGAGAGCACTAAAATTTGAAGAAACTTCTGGCCACCATCAAGAATTGGCTTTATTTAAAAGAAGTGTACTGGTGTCTGATAAACTGATCAGAATACACACAGTTGAAACTATTACTCAAAAAAAAAAAAATCCCAACAAACCTAGACTTTAGGAAAATAGATTAGAACTTGTTAGGTATCTGCTCGGTAGGATCTGATGGGACTGCCCTGGAGCATAAAGATGCTCAGGAGAGGCGACGGATCATCAGTGACAACTTCTTCAAAGCACAGGAAAAGTCCAGTGTGAGGCCTAGAAAGTCTAACAGGCACAGCATAAAGTCAGTGTAGATAATGGGGAAATCCTGACAGTGCTCAGCTGAATTACAAAAGCCGATAGTGCCTATGAGTTCATACTACTGAGGACTACAATGCATAAAAAGAAAGGAATGCTATCAGCAAAAGGAGGACAAAGGGAAATGCAGGGCCATCACTTAAGCTGTAGGGGACCTTGTGGCAAAGAACATGGAAAAGGTGAGGTAAGAGATGCCTTCTTTTCTTCAGTTTCTAGTGGTAATGATTGTGTCAAATCTCCCAGCTCCTCTGAGCCTGTGCCAGGGTCTGGGAGACTCAAGAATTATTCCCAGTAGAAGACTGGGGCAAAAACCAAATAAGCGTGTGGGACATCAGCCACTGCTTATGGTCTTACAAATGTCTGGGTCATTAGGGTTGGTTTCTGACGACAGGAAAATTTGCTCACTTCTGAAAAAAAGGAGGATGATTATTGGAGGAACAGCACTTCAGTCACCCTAGGTGCACTGCTCAAAAAAACCCTCCTGGAAACTACACCCAGGCACATAGAGTAGGAGGAGATCCTACATGCATTTACCAAGGGCAAATCATGCTTGACCAACCTGACTGTCTTCTGTGATGAGATAACTGCCTTGGTGAAAATAGGGTGTCCTTGACCTTAGTTACATTTTTTTTTTAATATTTTATTTTATCCACACTAATAAAACGGTGAAAATATGTTTTGAGTGGGTGCCTGGAAAAATTGCTTGGACTGCCAGGTTCAAATGGTTCCAATGGCATCTGTTTTATAGGGATGGATAATGGGGCTAATGATGCCTTTGCAGCTGATGCTTTTGCTTTCATTCATAAACTGGATCATGAGGCAGAGGGTATCCTCTGTAAGTTTGCAGATGACACCAAGCTGGTGGAAAGTGCTCTGCATGCTGGAAGCCTGCACTCCTATTCAGAGAAAGCTTGATAAGCTGGATAAACTGTCAACAGGTACAAGTGCAGCAATGGAACACACAGAATCCTTTCAGGATAGGGGCTGATCAAACTGGAGGAAAATCTATTTGCAAGAAATAACTAAGCCTCAAATTAACCTCGTGAAGGGATTATTGAGTCACAAAAGGTTTATGGAATTTTTAAAAAGAGGAAAAAGTTAAGGAAATTTGAGTTAAATCCATATTGGACTCTCCTCTCTCCCCTCAGAGTGGAAATCCTTGAGTAAAGAATATTTTCAGAGCACAGATTGGGAAACCACAATAAAATTTGATTGCAAGGATGCTTTTTCTAATTGTGGTTTGACATTTAAATTAACACCAACTGTTTGATTACTCAACTCTCTTCCTCCTCCATGATGGATAAATATTTAATGAGAATAATCTCCACTGTGATTGTGAACCAAGTAAAGAAGTTAATACCGCCTCTATTTTTTCTCAGATCCCAGAGAAACCTGGTACTATCTGAGGAGTTACAGAATAACTAGCTTTCCTCCAAATCTCTTTGTAAGTATTCACCAGAAAGCTAATATTTATTTAGATACACCTAAAGGAATTTTGCTACCCCAGGAGAAATCCTGCTAAACTTTACACAGGACAACATCTTTAGGGTCAGAAGCATCACCGAGTAAGTGTGTTTTTCGACTTAAGCTACGTATTCAATCTTAGTTACAGATGCAATAGCTCAAAGCTTTAGTCTACTTGACTCAGATGTGCTGATAACAGCTTGTTATCAGTAGCACTGGAAGGAACATGTGAGGCTCCTTTCAAAACCAGATATGAGGAAATCCACAAAGGCGACTATTACATTACTTCTGCTAAGAAAATATGCCTCGAAGTACCTCAAGAAATCCATCAGCAAACACAGTTATTATTAACCTACAACTTCTTTTTAGTTCTATATTTAATTACAGTATGTTGTGTCATGAAGGGAAGCTAGAGATAGAAGAATGGTATTAAAACTATATAACCCTCCCAGTGTATAAACTAGAGTAGATCCCCAACAGAGAGGGAAAAGAAAAAAGCAAAGGAAAATCCACATTTTAAATTATTAAGGTATTACTTAATATAACATTCATGACTAGCTCTCTTTTCCCTTATATATGAGAGAGAGAGAGAGAGAGAAATGGAGATACAGGATAATACTTAGAAATGTCTTATTATTTTATTCACTAAGAATGGAAGCATTATGTGACTAAAGAGAAAAAGAAAAACAGGAATATGTTATATATTGCTGATAGACGGCAGCATCCTGCTTCCAATGGCAGATTTTTAGCAAATGTCTTCACCCAGAGACAAAAAGATGCATTTCATATACAAGATTATGATTTGTACTAGATGCCAAAACAAGAATGAGAGAGAACATGTAGATTTACATTCCCTTATGAGCCATTAGACCTGTCATAACAACAGTGAGACAGAAACTAGAATACTTTTCTTTAACATCTCAAGAGGAAAGACCAGGCAAAGCAAGTATATGAGAGTCTGGAAGCAAAGTTCTTCATGAGGACTGAAAGATGGGGTCTAAACGTTTCTATTAATATAATACAGTGCATATACTCCAAATGTTCTACACATATCTCTTAACTTACTAAAATGTAGGTGAAGTAGTCGATCAAAGTATTGGAATATTGTTTAACAAAACAAGAATGGATCTATCTTCACCCCAGTAGGGCACTTGCTTTTCCATATGCTGCTTCATGTGCTTCTGCTGTGCATCTGTCTCATATAAAACATTAGATTGTTAGATTCACTATCAGTTACAGACGGCAACAAGTCTGATTTCAATTACAAGAGGAGAGGAAAACAGCTTGGATCCCTAAGGGGAGGTGCAGACACCAACGGAGTGAATCAAAAATGAGAACTGTACATTGCATGTTACCAATTAGGGAAAGAAGTGAAGTCAATATATATATGTAGATATTTATTTTTATATAAACCTGAGGTGATTCAGTTTCACTTCACGATTGCGAGAGAAGAGCAGTGCCTCATTGTCCAGCATCTATTTAGATGCATTTGAAAGAGGTGTTTCCCAAGCGATTTTAATGACAGTTCTGAACTGCAAAGAAGCTTACTTTGGAAACAAAGATATAATAAAATCTAATTACAGAGAAGATCACTGTTTGTCCAACATCCCTGAGTTACATCCAATTTAAGGTACTTCCTTTACCAGTTAATAGGCATAAAAAATTATGAACAGAACAAAATAAAAATTGTGAAAACTTCTGCCAAGATAAATAACAATATCTGTATACACAGACTCCAAAAATTAAAATGTGCAAAACATTCAATTTCTCAGAATCCTGACTCAAACAGTTATTGTCATCTAGTTTGAAGAGCAGGGAAAAAGTGGGTTTTTTTGGGGGTATTTTTCTTCTTTTTTCTTTTTACAGGAGAAAAAAGTATTCCTCCACAATCTGCAGTTTTGAAATCAAGTAATTTATGCGCTACATAATCATGTGAGATATTTTGAATAATGTTGGTTGGATTCTTTCCTTTAACCTTAGCCCATTTCCTAGAGTCTGCATCTCTTTCCTCTCTGAAAGAAAGATTTTGTTAATTTAGGTCAAGCTCAGTCACAAGATTTGTTCTTATAATATATTCTCTGCAAACCTTCCTTCTGCTTTCGATTTTTTTTTTCTCCCTCCTATACAAGCACACTCCTAGATTTTTGTATTAATGTGTTGGGGTGGGAAGCAGTATTTCCACCCCAAGGAGCGCAGATGTTAATGTTGTCAATGCCAAAGTACCGTTATATTTCCAGAAGTGATTGTTTTGATCACATGACACAAGATAAGAATCTACCCAAAAGCACAGCTTAGCTAAATGGAACCACGACTACAACTGCCCATCTGCAAGTAACAAAATTCACCTAGTATGAGATGCAAGACAAAGCTGCACTAGGGAACTCTGTTACATAATTGTTGCTCTAACACTCTGTAACAGATTTGGGTTGGGAGAACAGAGTGGTAATAACCTCCATGACTCTATTTGTCCTTTCATATGGATGATATGAAGGACATTGGCCTGAAGCCACATGACAGTGAGGCTACCAGCTCACTGCCTTGGTTTGTAGCGGCTTACACCAACAGAATTATTTATAAGTCCACAGGGAGTTAAGACAGTAACTCCTCATGAGTGAACACAGCCATGGGTATCCAGCATCCCACAAAAGGCTAAGCCTGAACCACAGACACAAGAGTCCAGTTGACAGCTATGGCCCAGGATGTGCAGTTGGAGTGTGTGTCCTGTACCCCTGCATGATGGTTTGAGTTGGGCTGAAGGAAATGCAGCTTTAACTGGTGTGTGTCTGTGTGTGAATGTGTGTCTGTTGTAAAACAGGTCGATGAAAAGACTAAGTGCTATCCATGGGCTCACATCCTAAATACATTTTAGATTATTCATCACTGAGTGCTGTGTTTCCATTCCTGCATCTATCCCACTCCAGCCCAGTTTCCCCAGAAAATTATGCTATCTGCACTGCTGCTTATCACCTAACATAAGACACTCACCTAAGAGCTTCAGCATCTAGTATTTAGGACCATCTACCAGAAATATTAAAGGCTGAAATGGCTAAAACTGAACTTCAAGAAATAGAAAATCCATTAGGTCTGAAACTTGTTTTAAGGTTCTTTTTTTATTCTATTAGATACAATGTTAATGGAGATTTGCTTTGCCAAGAATCCTTTTGAAAGAGGCTGAATAACTGCTATTTAGATGAGCAAAGTACTCACAGGTAATTCAGATGTTTTTTAAAAAAGTAAGAATAGAAGACAACTTTATTCATACTCAATAATGCATTGCAAAATGTGCAGTCCTCATTCACTCTAGAGATCATCAACACTACTTAGATATTTCTCAGACTGTGAACATCTATCAATATTAAAATGATGAAAATATATTAGAACACCTAAAGTGACATAAGTAACACCTCTTGTGGGATTTTTTCAAAGCCTAACATTCACAGGCACAGAGGAGAAAACTTAGTTAAACTGATTAGACAAGCTATTGTGGTCAGTTATCAAAAAAAAAAAAACAAAAAAAAAAAAAAAAAAAAAAACAAAACAAAACAACAAACAAAACCAAAACAAAATAAAAAACAAACAAACAAAAACAACCAACTAAAGGTTTTCCATGTCCAGTATTAGCTGGCAGAGCAATAACTTTTTCCATTTTTTAGAAATGGAAACCTAGAACAAGAATGGGAAGTATTTCACCCATTTCTTTAAATCTCTTGAAGTATTGAACGTAGCTGGAAAAAAACTTGTCTGAAAAAGACAATTATTAGGGAAAGGCTGAGAGAGTTACATAAAATCTTCCAGAAATTAGCTTAAAAGCTTAGAACTTTCTTCCTGTTTAGTTACTTTAGGACTTACTTGCTGGTAATTAACATCTACCTTCCTGAAATGCATTTCCCAAGCATCTGTAGCTCTTAAGACACCAGCTTTTACAATGTAATGTATAGAATAATATACCTTTCCTCAAAAATGGACTTGATCATGAAGCATTACATATATATTGCCCTTAGATAAAAAATAAATCAGTACACTACAATTATTTATTTAAAGATTAATATACAATGAAAGAAAATATTAGGCTTGACAGCTTCTGCTAAAACACTGCACCCAGAATAAATACAAAAGGAGATATACCAAAGCTGGGCTTAGAACAAGTATGTACATGTTTAGCCTCACATGGTGTTCCATTGCCTGAATCCGCCTCAGTGAGGTCCAACCATTATCTATTGCTGTAAAAAGAATTTCTGAATAGCTACAGGCACATAGATTTCTAGTGTTAGGCGTTAAATAGAGTGGAATAAAATATTTCAATTGAAAAGGTCTTACAGTGATCATCTAGTTCAACTGTGAACCCCACTTATTACTGTGTTCACTTTAAATTACTTGGTTTAAACTGTGTCTAATGCCTTTTTTTTACTGAAAGTTTCCTTCAAAATTCTTGTGGTAATCAATTTAATTTATAATTACTGCATTCTCTATAATTAGAAAGGAGATAGATTGATATCTAGGGGGTTTTGACCTACATCAATTTTATACTACACTAATAGAGATTCAACAAAGTTTGTTCAAAATATTTTTCACTAAAAAAATGAAAGCAATCCCCTGATCTCCGTAATGCCTACACTAAAGCAAACATATCCTACTATTAAGACTAAAAATTCAAACATCCAGTAGGTAGTTAGAAAATGTAGTTTTAAATTTATAATCTGATACAGGAAATTCCAATTTCCAGGAAATTTTCTTTTGATGTAGCTTAAAGGAAGTGCCAAAAAGTGTGTAGTTTTGGGGAATGAGGCCTATATGACAAAGGAAATAGCACTGTACTGTAAATGTATAGTTTAAATACTTGAACAAATGTAATTAAATATATAATAAGATGCAACTAAATTTAAATTGCATGTATTGTTTTCAACCTTTAAAACACTAGAAAGTTTTGAGCTTCTACATGGAGTTTTTTGGTACTAGTTTTGAAGAGATTCTCCTAAAAAAATACATATAGTGGACAGATTCTACAGTCCTTTATTTTGCAGAAAAATCCAGTGCGGAAACTGACAGATTAGGCTGCATTTCTGGGGGGAAGGAAAAAAAAAAAAGTACATATCTGAACAGACCATGGCTCTTCCTTAATGCAGGGCTTTAAGAAATCAAAGCAGTGAACTCTGGTTGTTCTCTGATTCCTGTATCTGATAGGGGAGGACAGACAGCATCTGCCAGACTCATTTTCTGAGAAGTCCACATGGTGCTCAAAAGGAGACTGTTATTTTCCCTGGCTTACTGGGTTGGAGTCCAGAAGGAAGTGTTAAACAAGACTTTCAAGAGGATGCCTGGAGAAGGGTACTGTTCAGTAGGTCCAGCTGTGAGCCATTAATTGCTCTGAGAGGCAGTAACTAACCACTCACTTGTCTGAGTAAAGATAAGAGAAACGGCCCTATTATAAGCTTCAGCTGAAAAACTCTCTTCCCCCTGTCAGATGCTACCACACAGCTCTAGTTCACTACAGGCATTACCTCAACTTTGCACCAATGTGACAATATAGAAAAGAATGGAAACACTTGCATACATTTGCAGTACTGCACTTATGAGCCCTGCAGGAGTTCACTCCATTGAATTCAGCAACAGCAGGGCCCAAAAATACCTATCTTTTAAAATTAAATGCTTATTTTATTTATCGCAGTGGATCTGATATCTTACCACCCATGGTTTGTCAGGTACCCAAATCTCCCACAAGTACTTCGGCATATCTCCAAAATTCAGTGCCTAAAAAGCAATAATATTTAAATAAAAAAGATGTGTCATTCTTACTACAGATCTTCAGATCACCCACCTCCCCAAATGGCCCAATACTGGTACTGTAGAAAGCAAAGTGTGAGTAAATTTCTACTGAAGACAGATAAATAACTTTTTATGAGGGTTCACAAACTTCAGAGGCCATAGCCTAGAGTTACCAAACATATGGGTGGTAACACTTAAAATGCTACATCAAACATCAGTGTGGTTTCTGAAAGCTGATTGTTAACATTTTGTTGTAGTCAGGCAACAGATTTTCAGACGGGTTTTTATTGTTCTGTTTAGTGAACTACCAAGTTGTCTCATAATAAGAAACTTTTCTCCTTTTTTAGTTTAATGCACTATTAAGCTTTTTATTAAGATATTATTAATCAGCCTTGAGACTCGAAAAAGCAAAACCAGCAGATCTTTGAAACTGCAGTTAAAGCTGTGCTTAATGTGGGAGCATTAATGGATGTTCATGCTCTGTTACTAACTGCTGAATATAAATAGCACTATGTACTCCCTTCAGGTTCTCTCTTGAGTATAATACTCACACACCCCAAAATATCACATCTCCGAGGACTAGAGCCATAAAGACTGTGGGTATGTGACTGTAAGAGAACAGTGGAGGGGAAGTTCAGTAAGCTACTAAGTTTGCAGAACCTTCAAATCTGCCTGTTCCAAGAGGAATTGATGTTTTTATTTAACCCAACCACAGAAAATTACCACAATAGTTCCGAACTATCTAAGCCAAAACAACACATGCATTTGGAAGGACAGTCAGAAAGTCAGCAATCAACACAGCACCAGGCCTTTGCACTGTTCTATTTTATTTGAGAAAAGAAAGCTTCCCAGAGAGAGAACATTACATTAAGAGTAATGTTTTCGGAAAGTCGGACAATTTCAAATCCATTCTCTGTTGAGTAATATGCCCAAATTGCAAACAAGCACTCTGTGCCCCATATTCAGAAAGAACATTAGTATTCTGTACAGAATGGTTTATCCACTCTTTTACCACTCTAAAGTGAGCAAAATCCTCAGAACACTTTACATCAAACAGTATTTTTACTTGCAATGGAAAACACATGTCTCTTCCAAAGTGCTCCCAACAGGTACCTCAGATATCTCACAAAAGTTCTGTGTTCTTGGAGAATTGTATTGCAGTTCTGAAAGCTTTTTCAAGAAATTCCCTTGAAAGCAGAAAGTCATCTTAAGTATTTTATCTACCAAAAGAATTCTCCTCTCATATCTGAAGTCACACTTCCAACTAAATTCAGGAAGTCCCTTTTTGTCATCTGAAATTTTAACTAGCAAAAAACCACAAAACAACCCAACCCACAAAACCCAAATTTAAAATGCTTTACACAACCAGAAATGTTATTTGGTCTTACACAAGCAGAAATGTTACTTGGTCTTACACTCTGCATGAAAAGGCACTTAGGTAATTCATGGAGATTAATAGGGAGCGTTTAACAATAAGGCAAAGCCACTGGGAACACCTCATTCTAAAACCTGCCTGTATTTTCTGTGATGTTTTACATATGATTGTTTTCCTCATTTACATGAGTATAAATGAAGAGTAATTCACCCAAGGCAATGGAATTAAACTGGTTAAAAGGCAAAGAAGGAGTCCCTGTGGACCAAGCTCTCCCCTAGAATGTATATTGACCAGTTTTATCCACTTTGATAAAGTGGTTAAGTTTTTGAAAGCATACTCCATATTACCTAATACCTTTCTACTTCTTATAAAGTCACCTTTACAGAAATGTCACCTTTGCAGAAATAATAAGTAGTTTCCTGAAAATAATTGGAAAGGAATTACAAGAAAAATTTCTATCACAAATAATGAGTGTTTCTCCTATCCCCTTAGCTAGTTGAAAGCTTAGGAAGACCATAAAATAAAACAGGAATGAGTAGGAATAAAATCTCATTCACATAACAATTTTCAAATTGAAAAGACAAATGCATGGCACCACAAAATATGATGCCTTTTTTCTACAAAAGAGCAGGCTACATCAGAAGTGAAATATGTCTCTCTCACTTTCCCATGCCTTTGGGAATGGTTAAGATCATTAACAGGGACAGAAAAGAGAACCAGAGAAGCAACAGATTCACAATATCCGCATCCTTTTTTACAGCTTCCCTTTGTGCACCAGCACCACGTAGAAAGCTGTACAGAAAGGAATCCCTGCTCAGTCTTCCAGTGGCAATTACAACCACAATTAAACTTGGACCATACTCTTCGCACAAATAAATTACAGCATGAGGCTGAAGGAAAAAAGGTTTTGATACAGAGGAGAGGAAAAAAAGGTAGTTGTAAAAAGAGAGTAAAGCAAAATCTTGTTTTTTAGTATTATGAAGAATGAAGAAGTTCTAACAGGAGATGAGTCCCCTGTCCCTGAGGTCAGGGTAGAATGTACTCCCATCAGCTGACAACCTAAATTCGTGATTCCTGCAATGGCTCATGACTGCCATACATTTAAAATATAGGGTTGGATTCACAAGGTCTTAAGAATATATAGCTTCCCTAAAAGGTGCTCCAAAGTCAACATAATTTAAGGTATTATAAAACACGCAGGATTTGTTTCTGTAAAACTTAACACAGTTTTATCTTTTTCTTCCTAACTGTTTCTCTCATGAGTTGACATCAGCAGAATCTTTCAACCAAAATGCACACTTGCTTTTTATTCCATTTATCATCCCACATTTACAAACAAAAATGTTATGGGAATACCTTGAGCTAAACAGTTTGGAAGAGGGATGGAAGAGGGAAATGACAAAGTCAGCATCAAAGATGAGACTGTGATCCAACATCAAGGAAGATAACAGAAAAAAACTTGCCAATTGCTTTTTCCCAATAAAATGAACAGATAGAAGCAGAGACCTCTAAGAGTAATGAAAACAACCTACTGTGTCATCATTTTATGCAAGAAAGGGAGAGAGAAGATTAGCCTAAAACTCCTACAATAATATGGATTTTTTCAGCTGACAAAAGCAGTACTATATAAAATCTTTTCTGTGCTTTATTTCTAATTACCTTCTATCCTTTAATGAACAAGAAAGCACTTGATCTTGAAAGTCCTTGTGCAGTCAAAACTCCCACTAAAATTAATGGGACGTTTTTTCCAGCCTAAGAGCTCTGAGATCAGTCCACATACTTAGCTCTTTCTAAGCTACTTCCATTAATCAAACTTCTTAGGCTCCTTCCTCTCCTTTTCCACTATGATGATATATTAAAACATACAGACATCTAGAAATCATAACCTTGCCTCAGGAAGAAAGCCTGCTGCACTTTGTTATCCTCAAAAATTAGCTCAATTTCACAAGTAAAACCCCGATTCTGAAGAACCTTGATTACCTGGACACCTAATACTTAATTTTGGCCTCTTTCAACAGTTCTGGCAGATGTTGTGACAGTGCCTGTGGAAGTTAAGCTGTCTAAATTACGCAATTGCCTGTGGAAGTCAGGCTGTCAGAATTACACAACTGAAATGCACATACACAAACTTTCTAATCAGACAAACCCCACAGAAACTAATAAAAAAAAACCCATAAGGGATTCTAAACAGTCCTGTGTCTCATCCCCAGCAAAATAGAAGTTTAGAGACCATGGTTCAATGCCTGTTTCTCCTATTGAGGCTCACAACCTGCAACATATATCTGATATGCCTAAAAGGAATAAAATTAAATCATTACTTGTATGCCTCAATAAACCACTTCATTTTGCAGACTTCATCTCGCAACAAAATCTAGCAAAAAATTCTGTAATCAAAGGAATTTACTCTTAATATGGCTTTATTACAGTAGCATGGATATCCCACCCCTCAGTTTTCTCCCACTGAAATAGAATAGGAAGCTCCTGAATAAAAATAAGATACACTGTAATCTGTCAAATTATGTGGTTAATTATTAACATTGTCCTAAGTAAAATTATGACACTCATTTATGGCTGATCATTAATAGGTCTTAGGAAGGATAATCTCCTTTGTCGTTTTTTTTTTTTTCTCTTCAACAGCACAGTAATGTATATACCGATGAGAAAACTGTCAAGACACCACGGCATTTAACTGTTCATTTAGAGAGCCTGAGAGCAACTGTACTGCACCAGCATACAATCCAGGAATGATACAATGTTGTATGGATTCTTACACAGAATTACATATTCCTGTGAGGATGCCGTACTACCTGTGAAGATTCTGCAACACTGCCTTCATTTATGAGAATTTTAAGCATAATGAACTTCTGATCTTTTAAGTATATTGAAGAAATAGGAGATCCAGCAGATGACAGAAAGAAGGAGAAATAAAGATGATGAAGTGATTTGCACTTTGACTCATTAACACACACACATCAAGCACCTCCACAGTAAACACTTCACTGAAGAAGCAGCACCAGATTAACTCACTGGGTTCTCTTTTTGCCAGCTGTCCAGGATTAAATTTACTCCGTTATTCTTTTGCCTACAGCTCATCTTTATGTTTAAATGCTGTAATTTACAGTACCTGAAAACACACAGAAAAATATTAAATAAATAATATTTAAATAAATAATATACCTACTGGTGATGGTTGCTGATCATGGAAAAGGAAAAAAAAAAAAAAACGCACACAGGAACAGTCACTTCCTAAAGGATGAAGTAAAACCTTAAAAGGCAAATTGCAATTTTTCTTTTTTTTTAAAGAATGAAGAATAATTAAAGTAAGAATACACCAGTGTTAGAACAAAAAGGTTCGTAAGATGTGCAATTATTTTCCTATGTGAGCAATTAACTATGCTTTTAGAAAGACAAATCAACATTTTGTCAGATAAAGAACTGAAGTACATTTTTCACTGCCTTTTTCCTTTTTTTCTTTTAAATCCAGTCTAGAAACTACCTATACTGGTGTTAGCAATGAATACAGAACACAGAAATCTAGAAATCATAGAAATTCCAAGTGTTTTGGAAATGACAGAGAAATTCTACCTCATCAAAAGAAAGCAAAAATAGGCTTAATAATTCAGTTTTGATTCCCAAAGCATGTGCATTCCCCCAAACATTTCTGAATTTGCAATACTTTACACTATCAAAAATTTTACGCGTAAGAATCACATCTCTTAATCACCACTGCCTCCCAGATCTATATCCCCTGTCTTTATCCCAGGTCCCTTTGTTAAATTAGGTCTCTTGACTAGGAATGGTTAAAATGAGATATAAGGAGAAATTAAAACTCCAAAGACAGTGCAAACATAAGATTAAGTTCACCTTTCATATTTTACAGTAAGTTCATTGCTCTCTTCTACTTATTGTCTATGTAGTATCTAATTAATGCTGATCTCCTGATGTGAGACCACTTGACAGATATAGAATTTTATCACATGTAAGGTACTGAATATATAATTCCTGCAGAAGTCTTCTCATAGTTTGAACAGAGATATCTAGATGCAATCCACACATAAGGACAACATAATCCATTTATTAACTAAATACCTCTTGGTATTCCTAGTATAGTGCAAATCTTTATGGTTGAAATGGATCTGGACTGACTGTTTATGATGAAAGTTTATAACTGGTTTCAGCCACAAAAGATTATTTTACTGTCCTACAAATATCCAATTATTGTGGTTGTTTGCTTCTCCGGTGTTGCCTAAATTATCATCTGTGAAGTCTTCCACCCTCATTCAAGGGCAAAGGAAAGATAGGGTGAGTAAGACAAAGAATAATGTGTGGTTCCCAAGAAAGAGATGACCACAATTTAGGTTTATGTGGATTACCCCCACATGAAATAAATACGTGGTTTAAATTTAGCTCAACATAGATGTGATTTATCAATGAAAGAACACAAGTAAACTACTTACTGGTAACTCTAAGGTCAAAAACATCTAAAACCACTACCTGACCAACAATGATTGTCTCTTTGCACTGCTGTTCACTGCACTGCACCTGTTCTGTGGATACATTTTGGAAAAAGTGGATGAGAAGGGCCTATGTATCACCTCTCACGGATGTAAAACTTTCCTCAGGTGAAACTGCAGAAAGGTCTGTTGTATGAACACACCTCCAGCAACATTCAGAGGACAGACTGGTTCAGGAGCTGCAGTATAAAGTTATTAAACTGTATGTGATGGGAAAAAAGAAAAAAGAGGGAAAAAAAAGAGTACACTTTTTGTACTCTTCAGAGATTCCTAAATGCTAAGTGACAGTATGCTAAAAACAAAAAAACAGAAAAATCAACCAACCAAAAAAAAAAGCAGAATAGAATATTTCTTTAAAAGCAGAAATCCCCCTTCCTCATTTTCTCTGTGTATTATGATGCAAAGGCCAACCCTTTGCATCTCAGCAGAGGACCATGAAGTCTATAAGCTCAAATCCATGCTGAGAATAAACACATACATTGAGATTTGCACAGGTAACACATCAATTCTCTGTTAGGAAGAAGGGAGCAGCAGCTCTCTCACTGAAGAAGAGGAATGCAGGTAATCACTGCTGCCATTCAGAAGAAGTGTAAGCTTCTGACAATAGTCAGAAAGAAATCAGGAGATTAACATGATCAGTTTATTTTTCTCACTATAAAGAATAGTGATAAAGTAGTCCTAATGAAGACTACCAGGTTATCAAAGAAACAAAGCAATCCTTGAAAGAAACTTCAGAAGCTACCCTGATTACAATGCCTAGTATAGGACTGAACTCACTGTTAGTAGCTTTCCCTCTCACAAACTGAAAAAATATAGTTTGTCAAGATTTACATGAAGAACCTACATCGTTACAGACATTCCTATTCATTTCTTCAAATACCTTGTTGCTATAAAGTTTAATCCTAATTTTCTCTTCTATCTGAATGCCACAGATTTTATCCCAGTTCTTAAAATGATATTAGTACTGGACAGAGAACAAGGAGTTGTGTCGAGGTTTAATCCATTACATATATAATAATACAATTAACAGATTTGCTTAACTAATGAGTTAAAGGCTGACTCATACCCAAAGCTGTCTTATCTGTCATCCATTACCTCCATACAGAGAAAAAAAAATAAATGACCGCTTCCCTTTTATGCTTCTTCATAAACATGACTTACAGTTTTAAACAAAACATGATCTTCAAACTCTTTCATTTTTTTTTCTAGTTCTGCAAAAGCCAGACCTAAACTGAAAACAGAAGTCAATAAAATAATGCTGTCTTTGCAGCAATTTGCATACCAATAATGTTTCACTCACATTAAAAAAGAAGATGAAAAACATTTTTTAACAAGATAATGCCAAACTGAACTGAAAGGTCTAAAATCTTGGCTTGTTATACCATCCCACACTAATCCTTTCTTTGCCAGCAGCTGATTTATATCAGTGAGTATTACAATATAATGTAATTAGTAATGGTAATATTACCACAAATAGTATAAACAACTCTGCTCTACTGCCTTTAAATTATTTTTGTAAGCATGTTAATAACATACCATCAAGCATCAATACAAATCCTTGACAGCTTCTCGAAAAAAGATTATGCATGTCTAAGCAATTTTCTCATACACAGGTTTTCTTTAGAAAACATGTTGTCACTATTCCATTAGCTCAAAAGGGAGGGTATGCATAAAAGAATCTCTGCTAAAGAAGTCTGACTGCTAGCCAGGAAAGCACATGTTCAATAGTCTGTATTTACTACTGGCTGGGTTGGGGTTGTAGGTAGCACAGCACTAAATGAATTTCATTTCTAAAATATGACTAGCAGTGCAGTAAATGAACACTTTGGATGGCGCAAATCCTCACTTTAAAAGTATTTCAACAGAGACTGTTGGAAAGAAAACAGAGTAGATTAAAAGATATGTAGAGCAGACATCTTAGGCCTGAGTCAGATGTCCACGAGAATTCGGATGGTGTCCTAAACTAGACACCTTCCTGGAACAATTTAAAAAAAATCTCATACATCAGACCACAACAACAACAAAAACTACCAAAGCTAAATCCAAAATTAAATTTATGCATTCTTGCTGAATATCTTATCATAATTTAAGGATATCTAACTCCCCACAGTCAAATGCTACACAACTGGCAAAGGTAAAAACAGAATCTGTAATTCAGCATTCCAAGCTCTCTTATATTGATCTACCCTCTGGAAGGGCCACTACTTTTGCTCTAGATGGAGCCCAGCATAGGCATCTCTAATTTTGCTGTTACAAAGTTCAGCAAGGATCTTATCATCATTGTTTAAAGATATTTTCCATACTGTCAGATGGTTAGCTGATTTGATTCTCTGTCCATTTTGTATGGAACTATTTGCTTAATAAGATATTCAGAACACCAACAGGTATCCTTATCACTATGATAAGATACATGCAAGCCTAGAGAAAGTCACTTTTGCCAGGTTAAATGATACAGAGATGGAAAACAGATTTTTCCTCTAATCATTTTTTTTTTTTTGGAGTTTTTTTGGGTTTTTTTTAGTGGTATTTTAACTCATAAATGCAAGTATTTAAACTCAGTCTTCTTCAAAAGTTTCTATGTCTATAGTCAGTATCCCTCATGGAGCATTTCAGCCTAAATTTTTAAAGTTTGTTTACTGCAAGCAAAGATACAGTGGAAATGTGGATTTGATTTTAGTTTGTCTGGTTGTTGGGTATTTTTAAGGGGAATGTTGGGTAGTTGTTGTTGTGGTTTCTGGGATTTTCTGTGAATGCATTCACAATTAAAACTATGGCTATTGATGGAAGCTTACTTTCATAGGTACATATACAGTTTATCTGAAGGAAAGTTAGGTCACATGATTGTATAAATATCTTCTATGACGCTTCCACTTATCCATACCTTCACAACCATGTTACTGAAACCATAATCTTGAGGAACAAAATCCACCTCTTCTGACTTTTAAATTTTGTCTTGCTTGAGATACCAAGAAAATGGTAAAGGTGCCTAAATCAGCCCAAACAGAACCTTTCCTTTGACCCTCAAATAAAGAGAACTTACAATTAAATGGTTGGATCAGTCACCTGTTTCACTCCTAGGGCTGAGTCAAAATTTTACATCTAATTCTCGTGTTTTGATTTCACTTAACACTTTTACCTGAAGTGGTTGATGTTTAACAACTAGCAGTATTTTGCTAAAATAAGCAGCAATTTTTATTCTTTAATTAATGGTCATCATGAAGTCATTCCTCCTGTTGTGAGATACTACTTAGAGAAGAGGAAAGAGTCTTTCAAGGTCCTCACCATCTAAGGACTGCTTAAGATGTGAAGATTAGAGATCTATTACATCATTCATTTCTATGACAGCTGACATGAACATACAGAGACACAACGTACAAATCTTCCTTTCCCTTGCTTTGCCTCGAACACTCATACAGAACCAGGACTGACCAGGAGGATACAGTTCAGTAACTCAGTTTAAGCAGCCAAGATGATCCTCTTCGTTACTCCCAAGCTATTGACAAAATTAATTCACTTGATTAGTCTATTATATTAACTTTAAAAAGCAGCAGTTGAGCAAGTTTTATACTGCATTGACATTCAGTGTCCTATTGCAAATCTAATATTCCCAGTGTTATACAGATTCCTCTCATAACCAGCTGGTAACACAGCAACATATTTGAAGTTTTTAACTCTGAAATCCAGCTTTTTAATTATTTTCATGAAATTCAATATTATCCTAAGAAGGTACTATCATATCAATGATTTTAGAATCCATTTTACTATGATAATTACCTCTGTCCAATTTTGCAAAAGGAAACAGCAGTTAGTGTTATGATACAATTCCAATATTTAACTACACAAAATATTTTAAATTCTGAATTTAGGAAAATAAAATTATTTTTAAAAGCCTCAACCTAAAGTACAAATTGGCAGTTCAGTGCCAAAAGAAAACAATTTTATGAAGCCTAAAAAAACCTGTGAAAACCATATAAGAAGTTAAATACAGGGAAGGGAAATGTATAAATTACCTTTTTTTATGGCAAAAATTTTGTCTGGTATGTTTTACTAAAAAGCATTTACTGCAGGAGTATTCCATGAAGTTCTTCAATTTGTTATATAGATCCATCAAAAAACTTCTAATCACCAAGTGTAACAAAAATCTGTTTTTTTTCTCTACACGGCTTTTATTTGAATGGGTCATCACAGCACTTTATCCTATGTTCCCTCTCTTTTATATACATACCTTCTTTATTTATTTGTATCTGGATAAGCAGGAGGAACAAACGAAATTCCTGGCCTATGTTTGACTGAGGATTGGAGAAAAACCTCAATAGCTGAAAACAAACTACTTGAAAATTTGAACTGAAATTCAACATTGAATTGCCTGAGACTTTAAATTCCTCTGTGATTATGTGGCACTAAAGAGGAACACCCTCTCACTTCCACAATTTTCTAGTGTGGTTTTCAAGCCAGCACAGCAACACTGTGTAATTTTCTGTGTGCATACTCTATACAGGACTGGTCACTCTTTTAGAGAGAAAAAAATAAGAAAGAATAGGCAGTCCTTTATTTCACAAAACAGACTCCAAACCAAGATTTACAACAAACAATTCATGCTGGTTCAAGAAAACAAAAAGATAAGCAACCATCCCTCAAGCTTTCTCCCAGCTTCTGATGATTTGGAAAACCAGCCTGACAGCTATTTAGAAATCCACATCTGTTCTCATTATTTCATACTTATGCAGGGTAATGTCTTAAACAACAGAAAAAAGTGATCATATGAGTAAAAAGAAATTGGCTAAAGCTGAATTGTCCCATAGAGGCAACTGTGAGGGTTCAGAGAGTGTTTTTAATTTGTTATTTTCTAATTCTCTCTTTAATAAAGACTAGTACCTAGTGTCTCAAATCATACATATTTTGTACTTTTCAGTATTATTACTGTTTAAGTATCCAATCACAAAAAACAAACCAAAAAAAAAGAAAAAAAAAAGAAAAGAGGAAAATAAAAAAGAAAATTAACAAACCACGAGTTTAAAAAGTCCAGTTGATAAAAACAGCAGCAATATATTTATTTAGTATTCTGTCCATAGAGTGATATTCTCACTGTTAC
This sequence comes from Phainopepla nitens, assembly GCA_013400175.1. Taxonomy (NCBI): domain Eukaryota; kingdom Metazoa; phylum Chordata; class Aves; order Passeriformes; family Bombycillidae; genus Phainopepla; species Phainopepla nitens. The sequence goes on along the minus strand of VXBQ01015753.1, from coordinate 498,360 downwards.
AGAGTTCAACAGAAGATGCTACAGAATGTCTTTAGCTGAAAACACTACATTTCCCACTGTGTCTCCCATGACAACCAGGCTTCTCTGAAAACAAACTGTACCACCCGAAGGCACCAAGAGTAGGAGAAAGAATTTGCATTCTTCTTTCTGTTGACTTCACCAGAAAAAAACTGAGCTTCAGCACATTGAGAGCTAAAGCAAAGTCTTAGTTTTTCTTTGCAAAATCCTACATACAAATGAATCAACAATTGCATCACCATTCAAACATATACATACAAAAAAAAAAAACAAACCTGACTATCTAATTCACTTGTTCTGATAGAAATCTTGAGATATCAATAAAAGTGAAAATGCAAGTAACAGAGCAGGATACAAGGGCTTATACCAACAGAATTATGCAGCTGCCATTTGCTAAATTCAGCTCAGTTAACGTTGTTAACGTTCAAAAATGCCAATCAAACCTTTTATGGCAATTTTTTATTTCTGTAAACCTTCATTGACCTTTACACAGTCTCATACTTTGCAGCCCTCACTTTCTTCTCTTTTGCTGGGCACATCCTATGTCAGTACTTAAATCACATTGCTCATCAGTTATGTCAGTTCCTTGAACTGACTAAAAACTAGACCTGCCTCCCCAAATTATTACTTTTCCCAGAAGAACAGAACAATCACTAGTGCTGACACAAGAGAGGTGGCAAGAACAGACAGCTGGAGGCAGGGAAAAGAGCACCACTTGCCTTTTTGGCAGTTGTGTGGTCAAAACTGGTGCTGATAGATCAAAGAGAGAGCTAGAATTTTATATGACAGGAGCTGTATCTCATTCCATATTCTCCTCCTGAACTGGAAAAGCATGAGATGAACATGAATTCCCATTAGAACTCGCTTTATTATACAGTCAGCTAACACCAGTACTTTTTCACTATCTGGAACAATGATCTGATGATTTATGGTATTGGAAGCTAGGCTATCATTCCACAAGGGGCACACTGAGAAGGATCTTGACTTTTTAAAACTTAGGAAAACAAGTTCTTTAAAAGACCAAGTAGCCACAGAACCAGAGGATTTGGACAGAAGCATCTGCCAAAGTAGTCACTTTACTGTTTCCTTGGGAGCCATTAAAGAAAAAGTTCATCAGATATCTACCACAATAGAGTCTGTAAAAGGACTATACTGCATTTAAAGAAGGGAAGAAAGCCAAAACAAAGTGCTCATAGTAAACTACAACTGCTTGTTCTTCAGATCTACCAGATGACTTCTAATTTCACATTAATAGGAAAGAAATTACAAAAAGTGCAGTGAAAATATGTCTCTGTGAAGAAATGAATTTAATTTAACTAGTACTAATACTCTATTATTAATGTTTATTTATTATTTTTGTGTTATTAATACAATTAAATTAGTAATTTATTTATTTAATTAAATTACTAATTTAATAGTACTAATAACACAAAAAGAAAACCAAAAACATAGCAAAGAGCCTTCAGGAGTAAAAGGTAATGATTCTTAATATCAGTGTCCACCCCTGACAGATATTGGAAGAGTACCTGGAAAATGTACTTAACTGAAAGAGTGCAGATTTAAACTGTTTGCCTTGAATATTTACTGAATAGTATAAAGTAGCCACTTCTCCAAATAAGTGTCTGGACTTGGAGGCATAATGTGGTTCTCCTTTCCAGAAAGATCAATTTGCAATCAATCTCAGAACTGAACTTTCTGTGCAAGTAAGTTTCGATAAACCTTATAAAATTTCAGACTGCACCTGAAAACAGCAGTCAAAACTTTTTAGACCCTGCTTTTTTTCCTTTTCATTAAAATTCAGTACAATACTAGAGATTATTTAGGGGAAGATCCAAAACCTATTTTCCAGATGTATTTCAATCTCATTGTTACTCATTCTCCTTAATTCATGTCAGTCTTATTATATGTATATGTAGTTATTAAAATACCTTCATAAATGCCATAATGACAAACTTTGAAAGTACCCTAGAAATGTTAATCTGTACTCAACAATAAATGTATTTGGAAAATAAACCATTTAAAGAATGCTTTTACATTTCAGAAATCTGCATAGATCTTCTTCTGTCTCAATTAAAATAAGCACTTAACTTTTCCAAAAGCATATGTGGAAATAACTTATCAAATTTAGGTTCCTCAGAACAAGGATCAGAGGGAAGCCAGAACATCACCAGCAGCCTGTGAAGTTTAATTCATTACCTACAAAATCTATACATCAGCAGTTAGGCCTAAACATTGTATAAACTATGTATATGTCACTCTTCTATAAGTAACTTTCCAACCACTGGAAAAGCAGTATTTCCAATCAATGATAAAGGCATTATATAAATAGAGTACCTATTTAGTTTTAAAAAGCAACATGCTGCTTATCTTAAGACATGTCACAATGGCAAGGCACTAAAGCATTCACTTACTCAGCTTTGTTTTATAGTGTGAGATCTGAGCTAAACTAAATGCCATCATCTGATGAGATGCACCAATCTGATCTGAGAGCTTGTGCTGTACAAATGCCCAATTCCCTTGCTCTGATCCCTTCTCTTACTGAAACAGATCCAGTAATCGCTGTTGTACACTGAAGTTAGCCTCAAAGGAGAAAGTCTTTTCTATGGCAGTTCTAGGGAGACTAACACTGTTCATAGACATTGCTAAGCCCTCAGATATTCAATCTCTTCCAAGTCAGTGAATTTTAGAAGAGTTTCTTGTAGCACAGGGTTCACTGTTTGATATTTTGCACTTGAATATGCGCCAATTCACCTTTCAGCCCCATTGGTTGCTGAGGTAAAAACATATGTATGGAATTTGTCCATTTTTCTGAAATGGGAAGGTTGTTTCTCAGAGTCCAACAACCCTGACATATTGATAGGGCTGGAGGGGTTAGCATTCCTTCCAATTAAAATGCTTGGCTTTCAAACTGAGTGAGAAATTTGATAATGTAGACAGCACATGTAAAGCCTTTAGCTTGCAAATGACTAAGAATGTGCAATCCATCATCTAAAACAAAACCCATAAGAATTGTCCTAGCATGAATGATATCTTTCCCAGAACTATTACCATTGGCATCCTGCACCATTTCACACTGTTACACTGAGAAAATACGAAGTATTCCTCAACTGTTCAGAGAATACAAATGCATTTGGTCTTTGATTAATTGCATTAAAACCACAAATGTGAAGCCTTCACACAGAGAAATGGGTGAATAGGACATTTTTCCCGCTTTTTTTTTTGTCTTGTTATAAAAAAATGCTACTGTTTCACTTTTAGGAAGGGTGCCAGCAATGCTGAAATACACTGAAAATATCCAAGTGTTGGCCAGAAGGAAAGTTTTGCCATGACTGTCAAGGGTTCCTATAAAGGATATAGGGGGTAGGAGTGGTGTCAAGAAAGGAGAAAACTGAGATTTTCAAGGTAATTTTTTACTTAGAGTATTATGCACCATATTTCGTCTACTAGTTTTGTATTTTACCTTCCCCATGACCCCCGTCCTGTTCCAGGGAAATTAAACTATTTTTTCAGGTTTTTTCCTCTTCATATTATGTTCTGTCTCTTCAGACATCTTTTTGCTTATTGTGCCTATGCCAGGCAAGTGTAATCTTACTGCCTCACCTTGCAAATCAAGCAATTCTATTTTGCTAACAGTTAGAACACTGACCCAGAGTGAGTGACATCTACTCCAAAATCAGCACTTTGCATTTGATCTGTGCACACTGGATTATTGAACTGTAACAACTGGCAAAACGAATGTAAGAAGATATTAATGTCTGTGGCCATTAAATTAAATTTCTAAGGGTGGGCCATTTGCAACTGGAGAAGCCTTGCAGTCTGTCTATCTTGTCAGTTAAACAGAAGCAAATACCTACAACAGATAAGATGGTACAAGACCTAATGGTAAAATTCCTTTAAACTACAAGTGCAGATGTCTGTATTTCAACAGAAATGTGAAAGGCAGGAAAAGCAGGTTTGAGTTTACAAAATTCCTCATAATGAACTTTGCAAAGCCATTGAAAAGAGGCACCACACCAGAAACTTTCATCTGTGTTTGGGCAACATCATGGAAAGAGTTCAGGGTTCAGATGTGAAAATGTCTTTAATCAGATTTTTCTAAGAAATGTTACAATCAGAGGTGCATTTTAAAATGCGCAGATCTTTGCATATCTGTGAGGTGAAAGATGTGTTTTGTAGCGTATTTGTCCTAGAAAATTATTAATTGTAATGGAGTAGGGGAAGAGTACACTGCAAACTACTTCAAACTAACCAACTGACTGTCATTTGAATGACTCTGAAAATAATAAGGAAATAAAAAAGAAGAGAGTATAAATAGTGAGTTTTCATGAAACAGATATGATCTGAGAACAATGAATTGATATTCCAGGCCATTTGATCTATTAACAGCGTTCAGGTTACTGCAGAATCTCAAGGCCTGAGCCTAGACTGAAGTGTTAATGCTACAAACAGGGGTGACAACAGACAGCAACCATGGTGGGGAGCAACAAGAAACACAAAAGAAGAGAACCTATATAAGAAGAAATCACACAAATTATATTATCTCTACATGCAAATTTGTGCTGTAGAGCCAGTTTTTTGAATCCAGAACATCTGCCACAATGTCACTCAAGGCAACACTTTTAGTGTGAAAATTAATTGCTAGGATCAATTTACCTCAATTAAAAAAAAAAATCAGTTCTATAAAATTTAAACAAAGGAGAATATCCAATGTAATTAACAGACAAATAATTTATTATTCACACAAAAGGAAAAACTTACAAAGGCTTATGGACAATATTCTCAAGTTGGATGTATCCAAATCCATACTGCCTGAAAGGGTTCTCCTGAGCGGGCTCTAAGACTGGCTGGTAGAACTTGCATGGCAATTAGACAAGATCCCTGATGGATGTAAAAATGCTATCAACTACATTCCTACTTAAAAAGGCAAGAAAAAGAGACACAGAGAATAATGCCATGACCCCCAGATCAGGGATCTGCAACATGACAGAGAACACAATAAAGAAGTTATCAGGAATACACAACATGGACTTACAAATACTAAGTCATGCTTGACCAGCTGATAGGACCAACCTGGCACCTCTGATGAAATGTCTGGCTGCAAAAGACAGCGGATGTAACCTCTCTTGGCTTTAGCAAGACTGTAGATATTAAATCAAACACTTTCTTCATAGGGAAGGTGAGGAGACAGAGGCTAGAAAAGAAAGGATTGCTATGTAGGGTGAAGTTGGGATGTGTTGACATAAAACCAAAGTTGGGCAGCTGGCTAACAGCTGGTAAAAAGCACATTATCCCAGTGGTTCATTTGTGGTTCTAAATTGTTTAGTAACCTAATTTGCACAGTGGATGACAACACAGACTGCACCCTCAACAAGTCTGAAGACAGCAACAATACTGGGTGAGTGCTTGACCTCACAAGTTGAAGAGTTTCTATCCAGAAGAAACTGGATAAAATTGAGGACTGGACCAATAGAAAACTTAAGAGACTCAATAAAGAGAAACGCAAAGTTCTAAGAAACAACCCCATGCAGACTGGAAATAACACCCCTGTAAAAGGTGTCTGAGGTCTAGGACTCGATGACAGGTGAAACATGCATCTCATGGCAAATAAGGAAAGTTGCAGACATTAGGAGTACATTAGCTGCAAATCACTATCCTCCTTTGCTCAATATCACTGAGATTGCATCAGTTGGGATGATGAAAAACTCAGGAGATTGTGGCAGGTAATGTCAAGACATGTATTTGTATTACCATATAACTGTTATTATTACATTTACATATTTTTATTATCACTGCACTTTCTAAAAAGGTGATTATTCAGAAAGGAAAAGAACAGGTAACTGATTTTCAGTCACTGCTGTATAACAGATGAATGATAACCACACTTTGTCACGTTTCACATCTAAAAAAATGCTTCTTGTGTCTCTACAGAATTTCTCAACAACTAATAACACTGTCCTATTCTGCAGTGCTCTATTAAAAACTGCAGAACTTGGATCCATAAATGTAGATGTTAACTGAAACTACCTCTTAGTCATAATGACAAGGGGCTTGCAGCCATATACCACAGTAAGAAGGGGGGAACACAATGATAAATAAATTAGTGAAGACTGACAATTGTTTTAGGACTTGGAAAGTAAAAGCAGTTCTTTTAATCTAGAAATCAGTTTTGCAGGGAGAGAGTCCAATATTTTCCAAATTTTCAGAAAAAGTAGAGATGGATGACAGCCTGCAAGATTATGATTTGGTTTGCTGCCATCCATTGTATTTTCTCCTGTAATTTCATATTTCTTTTACACCACTCACAGCGCTTTGATTGGAAGTGAACAAGAACAGCATTTGGAGAGTGGTAAAATAGCTTCATTTGTCTAGTGCTGAACTGTTTCACGAAGTATTAACTTCTTATAACTCCTCAAATGACACTGGTGAGAGGAACAATGAGCATAAGGACAAATGAGCAATTATATTTGCCAGGTAGCTTTAAATATTTTAAAACGGCATATGGGAAATTGCATTGCTACAAAGCAATACAAACAGGGGCAACTGAAATTGTCTTTAAAAAAATCTAATTCTAGTTGTTTATTTAAAATGCATACTTACTAAAATGGCAATGTCAGTAATACAGAACAAAAGACATTGGTAAGAAACCAGAAGGGAACATAATACAATCAGGAGATTATATGCCATTCACAGCATATTTAGATGCCTTGGTCTGAAGACCATTCAATGCTAATAAAAACAAGTTCTGAGACTAAAGGCACAGCAGAGGCATTTGGAAATTGAAAAGATGCTTTGTATTGCACAGCATCAGGAGGTGTATAATCCATGATGGGGATGAGATGATTTCTCAGGGCGTTTTGTCATACTGCAACAGAATTCTGCTACTATGTTCACTTGAAGAACTCAGAATGGGACAACTAGCACAGCTGCCTAGAAAAAGCTTTTGCTGTCTGAAAGTCACACAGAGGAGCGCCACTTATGACAGCAATACACTTAGAATATTTGTAGGAATTGTGGAACTACTGAACTGTCACATAATGCTGCCATGCAACAGATTTAATTTGCCCTTGTGAAAATTACATAAATAACAGAATGGAGAAATGAATGTTAGGCCTGTATATTAAGAAAACAAAAAGAAAGCAATGAGAACAGGAGAGTTTAGGAAGAGATTGAATAAATAATAAAGATGATGTTAGCATAAGGAAAATTTAAGGTTTTCATGACTTAGCATGTGAAACTATTTTCTTGTGTAGATTATTTTCTTAAATATCCTTAAACCAAATAATTGCTTTAAGTTCTTAAGAATTTTATCTAAAATATAAATATACAAACATATATATATATGGATTATTTATATATATATGGATTTAAATAAAATTTACTTTTTAATTGTTGCATTTTATATTTCTGGGGGTAGCTTTATATATGTCAAATGTTCAATACAAGTTACTGAGCACAGGAGTTGTCATCCATATCTGAAATGAAAAGAATTTCAGTAGAATCAAAGGACATACGGAATAAAAATCTTATCTGGCTCTGAAACAGATTAACAAATATATTCTTTGATATGGTTAGAGAATTGTTCATCTTCACCTTTCCAACCTAAATTCAGTCACCTTCTATTTGACTGAAACTTCCACCTACTTTTTTATGAAGCTTTCTTTATGAAGTTTTCTTCTCTTTCTTTATGAAGTATTTGGTTCTACTTGAAGGAGCTTTTCTTTGTTGGCCCACGGAGGAGCAGAAAAAAGACCCAGTTCTAGTATTTATAAATATGCCATAGGTGAAAGGAAAATCCAAAATAATTTTATGGAAGAACTAGTCTTAAATTTTGCTGCCTCTTCTTCTGAGGGAGTTTAAGCTTAAAACTGTTAAGTGAGAGAGGACACTGAGGGGTACTATTTCTGAGCAACCTGATTGTTGCTGCTCTTGAATTTGTGGATTGTAAGGAAGGAAGAGTAGCAGAAAAAAAAAAAATGCAGTAGGGAGAGATTAGAGGTCTGTGAGATTGCCACTTGTAGAAGTAGTCACACACTGAATTTCTAGGCGCGTATCTAACAGAAGAAGCACTGTTAGTGTTTCCTTTGAATTCCAAAATTAAAAGGTATTCTAGAATGAATGCAGAATGTCATCCCCTTGTTTCATACTCAACGACACAAAAAAACTCTGCCAACAGTTTTATTAACTGATATTTATTGACTCTGCCCTTAATAAACCTCCAGTGATGTCAAGCTTTTGTCTCTGCAGGAAATCTATTTTCAGATGATGGTGCTTTGCATCTATCACAGGAAAAACTTTTAATCTGAGTTTTCAGTGCCACAGTTTAAGCTAAATGCTTCTTGTTGAATGTGCCATGGATGTAACACAGAGAACAGATGATTTCTTCCCTGTTTACAGTAGCCTTTCATGTGCTAAACTTTCTGCATAGGGACAAATGTGATGCAGCCACATGGGGACCAAGACAGTGTCTGATAAATTCAGTGCACAAACACTTCTCTAATCATTCATTATATGTTGTGCCAGATGTCCCATAGAGTCATTGCTGTATTTTTCTCAGCAGGAAAGGAAGAAAGAGAAAAACCTCTATTGTTATCTTTACTTGTATGAAATGCTCAGTCACTACAGTGATGAAAACCATATGAGAAGATACCTAGGCTCTCTACTTTCTTTCAAGAATAATTTACCCACATCCAAGAATTGCAATGGCAGCTGCTAGTTCCCAAAGCCTTTCCAAAGCAACTTTTAGAAATGTCACCTACATCAGACTTTGAAATATACACAGGATGAGCTGTACCAACGTAATCTAGTAAAAATACTATATTATATAATAAAAACTAAAGAAAACTTAATAGTATTTTATTCATGCATAAAAATGTTAAGATTCTATGTAAGTATTGACAGACAATTTTTTCCAGTAGTGTTTACTTTAACTTCTTTTTTCTCCTTTTGAGTACAAGCACTAATTACATCAATAGGGTACAGGTACCTATCAGATATAGCCCATCCTACCCATGATTCCAAGCCTAATGTAACAATTTGTTTTTCTCAAACTCCAGGGTGTATTTTTAAACAAGACGGAAGTATGTCTACTAATTTCCCAATTTCCACTGCTACAAGCCCTTACTCTCTAATGTGCAAACAAGTTTTCTTTTGAATAATAAGACTAGGAACCAGAAATACATGATAGAGGAGCAGGATAGATTTCTGTATAAAGCATGAGAAAGAGAAAAAGCAGCTGTACAGTTGTTAAAAATTTCTTTAGGATCTTGAAGCATTCTCATACTTATTCTAGTATGGCTATACAACCTGTAATTGCTTGTATCCACGTCACCACTAACAGTTTCTTGTCCCCTAGATTCTTGCACTACAAGCTTCAAAATGAGCTAATACAGGTTAGTGAAGGAGCAGTTGAGTTTTCATGTTTTCCTGAGTTATATCTCGATATGAGACATGCTGGCTAAGTCAACACGTTGCCAACATATCTTTGAGTGTGGTCCTCTTCCCAGCAGACCACTCAGTATTAAGTATCAGGCAAAACTTGGAATGTATTAGCTTAAAACCACATTTTCAGTGATGAGCCATACTATAGTACTATGTAAGAACAGAATTCATTATTAATACAATTAGGATTACCCTCATCTACTTTAGAGTTGCTTTTGCAACTAATTAGCCCCTAACCAGCCCCAGGTTTGATATGCTTGGAAAGTCCTTAAATATACATCTTTCTATCATTAGAGATGTTATGCAGTTACCCAGAGTAGCACTCAGAAAGAACAGACCTTTTCTAGACTAAACCAAAATTCCTCTGCTTCACAGTTAAATATTCCTGTTTGGTCTGTCACTGAGTACTGGGGTACCATTTGGGCAGTTCAGGAGATTAAGTTTTCTCCCAGTCCTGATCCTCAGGAAATTCTGGGTTTTGGCCACTTCACCACTGCAGCCACTGGAAACTGTGACATTTTATTGACTACACTACATTATTAGAAATATTAAATCTACAACCTTCTCTTTTAGAATTATGCCTCCCTCTTTCTAGATCAGTATGCTATAAAGACAAAATGTCTGGAAATGAGGTCTTAAACGGAATATATTATTCCCTGGGATATATTTTAGTTTTAGGAGACAACCTAAGGACTGTCACAAAACCTAATGAAGTTCGTCTATTGTTACCCTTGCTCACGCTGTAACTTTATTTTCCCATTTTCAGTAAGTAGAGGCAGTAGCCTGAAGGATAATTACTGGACTAGCTAAATTGTAAATGTTTTTTTTTAGCTATTGATTTCTTAAAAACTTGTTTTCAGAACAGTCAAGTACAAGCTGTATTTGCAGAGCAAAAGCCAAAGGGGCGAGAGAAGAGTGGGGCAAAGAAAGAAGGGGGGGAAATGTTATCCAGACATGAAGATGGTGTTGATAAAATTTATTGCTAAAAATTTAATATGTTTAGGTCCATGATGAAATGCTTATCATCAGCTTGCATTGCCTGTAGTTCTAGCTGATTCCAGCCCACTCAGCGTATCCTGGTAATGAAATGAAATGGCATGGGCCCAGTGCCTGCAAAATAAAATTCATTTCATTACAGTTTGAGAGGCTTTCTTTTTCTTTTATTCCTTAAAGGCTAGACTCAGGGGTATAGTTATCACAAACCTTCAAGGAGTTCTTCTTTTTTGTTTTGTTTAAAAAGTAATGGTTTAAGATTTGTTACTAAAAGGATTACCAGTAACTCAAATCTGAATTTACTGGCAATGACTCTGGTACATCCTTCCCTTAAACCCAGCTATGGTCACATAACTTCTATTTTAAGTACCTATTTTAAGAAGTTCTCTTTAGAATCAATGTCACCATTGAATAAGTAATACATTGGCTTCTTCCTCAATTATCCTTATTTACCCATTTATCCTTACCAAGCCATGGTGATTCTAGCTTAATAAAGATTATAAAGAATCAAAGAGGATTCATTGTCTCTGGATCTCTCCACTGGGGCAAAGAAAGAAAAACACAAGATTAGATTTCTGATATGACAAAACAAGGATGTTTTTGTTTGCTTTGGGTTTATGTTTGCTATATTTGGCAAGTTTCCGCAGTTATCAATCTATGGACAAGCATAACTGGTGCACATTAGACTATAGCTGAAATACCACATTCTCCCAAATATTACATCACAATGTTTCATAATGTTCTTATGAACTAAATCTTGTTACAGCAAGGTTTAGCTATGCAAACTGTTAAGCTCTAGTTTTACCGTGCTCTCCTTTCAGAACTCTTATTTTATTCCCCCCCCAATAAAAATGTGTTCATTTTTACATTAAAAGCATACTTAACACTTCCCAGAGTTATTGTTAATTTTATAGCCAAATATGCCTTGAATTCATCCTAACAAACCACGTATTATCATTAAGCAGACTACATTGATGTCTCAATATTTGGCCTCTAGTACTTCATACCTCCAGCAATAAACTGAATGAGCCAAAAGTATCCATACTTCCATCATATAAAAAGAGCATTTATATAGGGATATGTATTCTGTTATCAAATGTGCTAATCTTTCTTCTTCACAATAAAGTAAAACTGAATTCAGCCTGAAAGCTTTTGGCATTGATAACACAAAGAACTTACTGGGTAATTTGTATTAAATCCAGGCAGGAGCTGCAGAACTCTCCACTGAAGTGTGTTGCAGTTTATAAGAAAACAGACATTTGAAAGCAGAAGATGAAAATAGTTGCATTAATAATCTTCTTCCAAAGGATGGATAGGTACAGTGATTAAAGTGTTATCTTAGGGCTTTAATGACCTGGGTTCAAGTTTCTGTTCTATTTTTCTTATCTCTTTAAGACACAAAGCTATATGTCTTGTGTTCCCAAACTAATACAAATACCCAGATGCTCATGTTTCCCTGTCCTTGAAGATACTTTCAAAAGTTTTTTGCCCATTTGTTTTTCTGAATATTTTTTTAAGATGAACTACTTTTGGTAGATACAGACTTGATCCAACTAAAATAAATTAATTTCAAGTGGACAACATGTCAACATGATATCCAGCGATCCAGTGTTAAAAAACGAACAAAAACCAACAACCCATAACTCTTCCTTGGAAAAGCTGAAGTTCCTGAAAACCGTTTATTCGTTTCCTGGTAACATTGGACCATCTTGCATATGAAACATCTACTGGATAGAAAGTTACAGTCTTGTATTCTACACCCGAGCATAGTTACTCATAGTAACAGAGCACAGCATCTAGAAATACAATTCACACTCAATGGCTTAAGACCTAAACCTTTCTTTTTCCATCTTTTTCCTCAGACCAACCTACAATCCCACCTTTCCGTCATTTACCATTGTCAGACTCATTCTGAAGGCTCTCATTAGGGCACATGAGGGGAGTAGTGGGCTGCAAAGTTGCACAGTACCAATTTGTCTTTACCTGAATGAAAAGTTCAGCTAAATGTGGTGAGTGAGAAAAACTTAACGCTTTCAAAACAGAATTATCTTCAGCATGGTGCCGAAGATTTTAATTGTTCTACAGGACTGGGTTACTAACCTCATTAAAATCCCCAGAACTATACATTTTCTGATTCATTTCTTGATACGTATTTGCTGCCTTCTGATAGCAAATTACCTTGTTGGTAAACTTAACACAAGCCTTTTGAAACAGCAACAGACTACCTTCTCCTGTCATTTTCTAGGACCCTACAGGGCTTGTCACTAAGGCATTTTTAAGTGGACTCTTTTTTCTGTAAATTATGTCAACTCTTCACAAGGTAATGCTTTTCTCTACTTTTTTAACTCACAGTTCTGATGAGCGCTAAAACATCTGACATATACTGGATTATAGCTGCTACAAGAGAGATCTGGGCATTTTTACCAGTCAATCTGACCAGCTTCAACATCACTAGAAGGATGATGACACTTATCTGCCTGCTTCCCCAAACACATTCCACTTCCTTTCATTTGGCCTTTGGTTAACTAGCACTGATACTGAGTCTAATGAACCAAAAATACCTTTTCCTGCATTGCAAAGTGCAGTCTGTCATTAGAAAAAAATGTAGTCTTCAAATTTGTTTGTAACAGATCTCTTCCACCCAGAACAAAGAAAGGAATTGGAAGGGAAATAGTTTTCTAAACTCTGGCAATGAGATTAGAAAACCAGGTTTAGGGACTCTATTCATTTGAATGTAATGACAATTATGGAGAACAAGCATTACTAACCTCTGATGTGTATTTGACAGTCTGCATTTCGTCAGAAAGGTGACTAGTTGTTTGATTTTGGTTTTTCTCTTTACCGAGCTGGAAAGCAGAGGAATCTAAGTATAGTTAGTACCAAGATAATCAGTGGTTTGGCTGGCTGAAGTACATAACAGCAATCACAATTACTAGGTGCTTAACACTGAGAAAATACAGACAGTCATGTTGATAAGGGTCAAAGGAACTAGAGAAAAATGGAATGGGATGAATCAGTAAAGAAAATACCAATCTGCATTCTGGAGGAGTCACAAAGAATGAATAAAGTGGCAAAAGATCTTTCTCCTAACAATGTTTCCTGTGAAGACTAGACACTGCAAGAAAATGCACCCTTCTCCCATACTGCACTAGATTCATAGATACACGATAAATACAAAAAAGACTGCTTATTTCAATTTCTCTATTAAAAAAAAATTTAAATATATAACATATGTAAAAATAGATTTTAAAAATCTGGTGAAACTGTATCTACAACCAGACTGTAAGTTGCTGCACTTATTGATGTATCAAATATTTATGATTAACAATAATCTTCTCATGACTGAGTTAATGTGCTGCAGATTTCAGAGCGAGTGAAGTCTGTCCAGGTTAAGTGATTCACTCTGCTGATTATTTTCCCTCAACATGAATTTGACGAGATATGCTGCCTCTGGAATCAGTTATCAATAACTGCTACTACCTCCAGCCACAGCTGAGAGCTCAGAGCCATAAAGTAGTGCAGTACTGCACAAAAAGAAGTACTGTAAACACTGCAGTGAGGTTTATTGAAGAAGTCTTGATTACCGTGACAGTAAACTCCTCTAACCACTGCCAGTAGAGTGAAAGGTAGTTACAGAATTTATCGACTCCTGTTCAAACCAAATATGTATCTACCCTCACTCTTCATTTTTATTTTTCTTCATCACCCAGAAGAACACAATTTTTAGGTTTATCACAAACCTTCCGTCTGTTCTGTCCTCTAAGTCATTTGTCACACTCCTCAAGGTCACAGGGGAGTCTCACTGGGAGAGCATGTGTGTTGATTGATTGGTACTATGATGCTTATGTCTACCGTGGCTGCTAAATGAGCTTCTTTCCCTTCTCCCCTTACTCTCTTTGCCTCCAAGCAACGGCTTGATTGAAGGGAGGGAGGGGGTGGAAGGAAGAGGGAGGGAACACCTCAAAGAAAAAATAAATCTCACCTGTGAATTCAATTAAGAATGTTCATAAAGCAGTACTGTGCCTGGTGATCAACCTGTCTTGTGTCACTGTCAGAGACATGCACCTTTATTCAGGCAGAGGCATTTCTAGTAACTTTAAAAACCAGACCGTAATGGTCACTAATACCTGACCACTTTCTGGCTAACAAAAACCTCATATTTTCCCTAAAACTAAAATCAGATACAACAAGTTTGAGAAAAGTGAGAGAATAAAAGAGACAGAGACACACAGTGCACAGGAGCAAGAAAAAGAGTGAAAATTCAAGGGCATAAACAAGAAAGGTAGTGAGCGTAAGAGAAATCATGCAAATAAGGGAAAGCAAGGGAGCAAGAGCAAGAAAAGTGAGTGTGCAAGGATAAGTGAGTAAGACATTGAGTGATAGCACACACAAGAGAGTATATGAAAGAGACAGACCAGACCTGAGAAAATGTGAGAGGCAGTGAGCAGGCACATGAGAGTACAGTACTGCACACAACAAGTGTGACAGGAATAGGGCAGAAGAATGTGAAAGAGAGACTGAGAGCAGGGAAGAGTACAAGGAAGACCAGAGAAAATAAATTAGGAGGAACTAGACACGAAAATTCTGTTCCGGAAAAAATGACACAGAAAGATCCCCTTGTGGCTTACTAATATTTACAATGTTATTTAGAAAAAAAAGCACACAATTTGATGCAGGTGTTAACTGCTCCCCTAATAGACATACATATATATACATATATATATATATATATATATATATACATATATGTATATATATATAAACTGAATATATGTACATTTCTGTAATGGTTACTGACTGTATCTGGCACAGTAGGTGAAAAGCTGTGTTCTCTGAACAACTCTTTCCTGTTCATCTTGTAGAAACTCATAAACATGCCATCAAACAGATTGTATCTGCAGCACTCAGGGATACCATTTTAATTTCAGAGAGAAGAAATCTGAAAGAAGGTATCAATGGCTTGTGGATTATCATAATATCTCTAATAAAAAGTTCCTAGATTAAAACAAAACTCACTATCTTAAAAATGCTAAACTAAAAAAATCTAATTTCTTACTGATATATTTGTTCTTCATAAGAATATCTGATAGCCAGTGTCTAGAGGAGTTTTCTGCTGTCCTTCAGTCACAACAGCAGTAAAGAAACAACAGATATTGGTGGTGAAAACAGAATGAGAGAAACTGTCATTCTCCTTTCACCTCACTGATTTGTCATTTTATACAGTATAACAAGGTTAAAAATTCCCCAAAATTCCCATTTCTCTCTCCTCGTTTTGTTACTGAGTTCATAATCTCATACAGTAGGATTATTAAATGTATTAACCCTTAAGGGCTTTTCTAAGTCCTCTCTTCATGACTGCCAGGTTATATCCATCTTCTGGGCACAATTCTCCCCAAGTCTTAAGACTAGTTGGACAGGGATCTTAATTTAATTAAAATTCCCAGGTTTGTTCATTTTCAAAAACATTGGCAATTCACAAGAAACGTGAAGATATATTCTCTCTTAAGAATCTACCAATATTTTCCTGGGTTCTGTATAATCTAAATAAAAGCAAAAGATACCATTATCTCCTGAATTAGTCTTTAACAAAAATAAGTCAGATTTTATGTTATTTAATATAGCATAGCATGCAATGGCTCAGTTGCAGCCATCCGTGAACAAGTCACAAAAAATTGCCTTATATGGGGCACTGAAAATACACGGTTATAGAGAATATACCATTTTCCTGCTGAAAAGAAAATATATATATAGCCATTGCAAAAATAGTTAGATGCAAAATTAGTCCACTTTTATATTACCAGTCTAGTTTACTGAAGCTACAAAAAATCCCTTGTATGAAACTATCAATTTTATGAGCAATGACAAACTTAAACAACTAAGAATGAAGGAATAAAAGTACATGCACATCTTTAAAGCTTTCTTACTACTAAAGCTGAAAAATAGATAAAAGCATTTCTCAAATCTCAAGGTGTACAACAAACACTTAAATCAATTATGAAAAGAAATTGATTTATGATTAACTACTAAAACTATTAAGCTAAGTAATCAGTTACACAGAACAGATGTCAAAAACTAAGCAGTTACAAACCACTAATAGTGTACAATTTTGAAAAATATTACTACAAGAAATATAAAAAGCCACTGGTTTCTAACTGATTTGTTGAATTCCTCAAAATTTAAAAAACATAACAAAAAGGTAAGAAATGGTGGACAAACCATGTAAACACGCACTTTGTTTAGTTTTTTTTTTTAACTGAGCAAAACCACTTTCACAAACAACTGATTTTACATTTGTCATGAGACTTGTATAAAATCTGAGACACTAGGTTGTGTAAGCACATCAAATATTTATGAAGAATATCTGAAGTTTTCAGTAAAATAATTGGGATTACCTGACAAGCCAGGAGTGATAATAAACAGAATGTCACCATGAGGCATTGCAAGCCTCTGTAAATACAGTACAGGATACATTATGTACACTCAAATTAAAATTACAGGAACAGTCCAACTATAAAGAGGAGCAAGGATTGGTTGAGAAACTCCCCAATGTATAAGTTCATCTTTTCTAAGTGTTTTGGATGGGTTTTTTTTAATGTAAATATAAATCATGAAAATAATCTTTGTTATTTTGTTTGTTTTTTTTAGGGGGTGGGTTGTTATATTTTTGGAGGGGGTTGTTATTTTTTGTTGTTATATTACTTTTTGTTTTGTCAGTGTAAGATAAGACGTAACAAGAGCCTGCTACTAAATATCTATTAAAAAAAAAAAAAACACTGGTGATGTCTATAAGCATATGTGTGGTTTCTTTGCTATGACAATAGAAACATCTGCTTTGGGACATTTTTGGCTACCAAATGCAGCCTACTGTTAGCTACTTTGTCTGTATGTCAGCAGAGAAAAGAGAAGTTTCATGTAATAAAACCCATAAGTAATCAGCAATAAAAAGAAAAAAACTTCAAAAGAATCAATTTGCAGGAACATCCCAAATCTCAGGGCTATCACATAGTAACCCACTCAGTTGTAAAATTATACCAGAAGCTTTTTACAAGGAAGTTTTCCAAAGCAATCTATCATTCCTTCCCTTAGCCTAGGACAGATATATTGCAAGCAAAATATTTGTCTTAATCTTTCTGCTTCTACAAAACACAGAGGAAAATCAATTAATGCTGTAATAACTTTTTTTTTTTAAATGTTCAGCATTAACTAAAGTGTTCAGACTGAGTTTTGGGGAAAGGAATGTTGCTGTTATCCTTATTTCACTTATTTATTCTGAACTGGTTTTTTACCTCCTAAATGACATCAACATTTTAAAAAATTGCAAACCTACTTTAACCTCGGAAATAATTTTGCAATCTACTGCTCCTCTAAACCTTTATTATAAAATGCTAGGTAAGTTTAAAACTGATAGTTTGCCATTACAAAAGGTCCAAAATAGGACCTCACTGTCACTCTCCCCAATAAAAACCAAACAACTGGAAGTAAAAGATAATGGGAACAAAGAAAAGTACACCAGTGAAAGTGTCACTATTTCAACTGAATCTTCTACATCCTCAACACCACACCTCTATCTTCTGTAGTGCATAGTTACCATTTAGCCAAGTTAGACAATCTTCCACAGTGCCAACAGAGGATATGCTCCCATCTCAAATAACAAAGTTCTAACAACAGCAGTATATTTTACCACGTCAAAGAGTTTCTGCCTCAGCAAGGGCATTTGCTTTGAAGAACAGCAGGAGCACTTTCTCAAACTCTCTCATTCCCCACTTATAACCATTCAGAGCAAGTACTTCTTCTCAACTCCTTCCCTCAGCCGTTCTCCAAAGCCATCCAATGTATGGTACATCAGTAAGTTATTCAGGCCCACGCTGCTCCCCACACTCGCACTGTGGGACTTTCTGGAGCACATCCCCCATTAGTATCCCTGGACATGCGTACGATCTATAGAAACTCAGGATGGTGTGTGTGTTAAACCCCCCAGCCTGCACTAATCTCAAGAACATACAGCTCCAGGTACCTCACAAAGCCCTCGTGGAGCAGTCCTGTCCCCTTCCTCCCAACTCTTCCTCTTGTTTCATGCCTAAACTATGTTCCCATTTTATAAATTTCAATTCCCATCTTCTCTCTTCTCTATTCCAGTTGTTTATCATAAGTCTGGACGGCTGCACTACAAGATACCAGAGCTGCCACTTGTTCTAAATCCTCTTCCTCCTTCTCTACCTCCCACCCTCCCCCTCTGTGCTCAATTCACGCTGTGAACAGCTGCATCACAGCTGTCAGGGTGAATGGCAAAGATGTCCTTTTCCAGTAAAACTGCGCCTGTGGCACACAGAGTTCCTTCGAACAGCTAATTAGCAGGAGAGAGTCCACGGCAAGGTTTGGTTCTGTCCATCAAGCCTGCTTCCAATGTCAACACCATCAACTGAGCTGTCATGTTTGGTTCCTCATTTAGGGGACTGGCAAAGCCTCTCTTTATGGCTAAGGAAAGATGGTGGCATACGGACAGTAAAAAGAGGAGGGTCAGGCTCTGTCAGTGTTCAGTTAGAAGTGTTTCATACCTGCTAAAGCCCTTTCTCTGCATATGTTTTGTCTCTTCCAGCTAGCTCCTCTACTAACAATTTACAACTCTGACAGAAAAACAAGATATAAAAAGCAAAAGTGAGACAGACTCATTTCTTCTTATTGTTGTTGTAGAAATAGAATCTAATACACCTGTAACTAGCATTGTATTTGCGATAACAGGTTTGGAAAACCTTTCTCTAAAAGTATTTATCTCCCCAAAATTTTTATTTCTAATAAGTAACAACCAAGAGCATAGAATTTCTGGTAGGGTTTGGTTATTTTGTTTCTTTTAAGTTCCAGACCAAGGCTTGGTAGGCATACACTGAATACTGCAAGCAATGCAATTAGCTGAAGTTAAACTTCAGTCAAAATGATAACATTTGGACTTCAGGAATATTTTTTTTTTTTCCCAAGATGATCAAAATGTAGAAGGGATTAAGAAAGTAAATCTCTGATTAGGTGACTATAGAGTAAAAGGTTCTGGGATGCCCATGGGGAGGTGGCATATTTAATTTTAATAGCTTTTATACATCTGAGCTGTCAGAGCTAAAGCACAATATTTAGGTATGGCCATTACTGTGGGCAGGATGCTATCACATCAGGAAGATGCACCTTGAGCCCAGCCACTACGCCAAATTTTAAAATACAGTGCATTTTATGGCGGTAAAATAATTTATGTTGGAAGAGAACTGGGGTAATGGTCTAGTCTAACCACTTAAAGCAGAAGCTAACTTCAGAGCAAGACCAGCTTGCTCAGGGCTTTGTCTAGTCTAGTCAAGTTTGGGGAATTTCCACGGATGAAGAGTCTCCATTGCCAGTTTTAGCTTCATGCAGCTGAGTACAAAATGGCTCTTCTCTCAAATCACACCTGGGAAAAACTTTGCCTGTGGCATGCAGTGTTCTTTCAAATTCTCACTACCTGTGCAGTCTTTGTACTTCACAAAGCACAGGTATGCTGTTGCCCAAGCTCACATAAGAAAGGGACATCTTTATCACAGACTTCTGAAGAATATCATAAGGCTATGTGTTTTCATTTCAATATTTATTGGGGGGGAAAAAAAGTATCAAAAGGACTGAGGTCCTACTTTAGCAGACTATATACCTTGCTCCAAAGTTGTTTTGCAGAAATTGCTGAAATTTTTTCAACTTTTTTCCCCTCATTTCTTTCTTAACTGCATTTTTATTTCAGAGTAAATATTTCAAAGAGGCAAATCTCAGGTTTAGAATAAGTAGCTATGGAGCTCACATGTTGCAATGAATGAGCTTCCAATTTATTTCTCTCCTTTTGTTTTTTATTACTCAGTTTTAATTTGAATCTAATATATAAAGAAAGAGCAACTACCTTTGTTTTCGCTCGAATGATTTGCCCATCATAGTTTAAAATTAGCTTCTTAAGTGGCAATATAAAATGTATGGCACAAGCATACAATTTTTAGCAATGAAAAATTCAACTAGGTTGAACAGGAAAAACATGAGAATAGAACTATTATAAAAATGGGGTTTATATTAAAAGACACGCATGAAGAAGTAGTGCCAATTAAAAAGGTGTATTGACTCTATGGCAGTAACTGATCATGAACAAAACTAACCTTAGCTTACAGAACATTTTTGTGATCTCATGCTTAAACTAAAAAGAGAAAGAAAAAGTAGGCTACATTTCCTCATTTCCCTTGTTTGAGTCTTCTACTTGGTGGTGTCTAGTAAGCATGTTTATGAAAGATGGGATTATTTATCTTAAATAAGAAGAAATAGCTATTTGAACGAATAAATTTGATTTTATGTGTATTACTGAGAAGCAATTGGAACGAGGTTATCAATCAGTTTCCAAAGGTACAGGTATATATTTAATTTTCTCAAAATCTGAGTTACATTTCCAGGTAAAATATGGGAAAAGTATTTCTTCATTTCAATCACAATGCTACTCTTGATTTTAATTTGAACTTTTTTAAAGCTCCTTAATTTCAAACATGTCTCCCAGACATCTACAACAAGGAATTTCATGCTTGCCCTTTTTGACAAATTTATAAAGGTAGAGATTGAAATTCACACTCATTAAAATCTCTTTCCATCAATCCTTCAAACTTTGAGAACTTTGATTTCCATCTGACATTGATTTTTGGATTTCATCCCTACAAGGAAGAAGTCTTATCAGACACTTATATGACTAAATGACTTGGTAAAACTGCTTCAGCTGAAGCATCAAACACAGTGATAGGAACAGGTACCTGCACTGAAACACTGCCTAATCTGACTTCCAGGAGCATTTTAATTAATATCACAGCATTTGGGACAAGTTGATTATTTTACCCAATGCCATTTTTCACACTTTGAATTCAAAGTGTTTGCCTAAAATGAACAGATATAAAATTATTCTATATTTAGTCTTCTATTTCTAAAGTTATCAAATAACATGATTTTGAAAGCTTTGTCAAAAACCTTATGATTGTTACTCAGTTATGCTCAGTTGTTACTTCCTAAAAGTACATCAGAAAACAAATGAAGTGCATGCATTTTACCTCCCAGATGAAGATTAACAATTCAAATCTACAGAAATAGAAACAACAACTACTTTACTTCAGCTGTCAGCTGAAATCAGTGAAATGCAAAATATGGTTTTACGTGCATAGAAAATGTCTAAAAGCACAGAAAAAAAAAGTCTTTTTGCATATGTAAGAGCAGAATGGAAGTCCATCAAGAGCTACAGAAAATACAGCCTCTGAGCCAGCAGTCACTTAGACCACAGATTTCAGGAGCAGAAAGCAGAAAAACAGAAACCCACACACAAACAAAACCATGTGATATATATACAATATGTTTATCCTAATCTGTGACATAATAGGCTAGGAACTCTCGAACACCATGTATTAGGACCATTCTTATGTATACTAATTGAATAATTAAAAGAAATGGGTACTGAGATTAATTGTATTATTTTAGTTAACTAAACTATTTAGTTAACTAGTGAAAGTGTTAGATTTTTCACCCACTCATTCATATTACAGTAAAAAACAATTGTTGTAAAAGCAAGAAGTAAATAATCTACTCATTATATTTCTGGGGCTCTCCTTATGAATTCAGCAGAACAAGGCAGCAGCTATGGAAGAAGCACCACAATAGCATATTTAAAATGCCTGAAAACACAGGTATTGCGTCAAAAGCCAGAAGACACAAGCTAAACCAAGAGACAATTACTGCAACACCAAAAAATGCAGTTGTTTGGGGAAAAAAAAATATAAAAAGAGAAATTGAGAAGAATAACTATATTATGTCCTCTGTGAACAAAACAAGGGAAGAAGAGAATGCTTTAGAAACATCCATTAAAGATAAAAAAAGCAATCCCACTTAAAGGGTGTAAGTGAAATAGTATTTTTTTTCTCCATTTTCCAGCTAGTTCTACTCTGCACTCAAATTCCAGTTACTCTCAGACATAAAGTGAACTCTGTTAATTTTCCATCTGCTTCCACATGCAATTAAACTTTCTGAGAATAAACATTATTGCATAAATCTGCAAGGATTTCTGTTTTTGAATACTTGTGATTCACCCACTTACTACAGTGATGTGACCCCTAATTAAAAGTGCATTCTTAGATAAGGAGCAGACTTCCTGACATTGAAAAAAATATTTAAAGGACTTCTGGAGCGCCCAGAATGAATCTGAACCCTTTTGATTTTGGATTTTGATTTTATGAACTCCAAACTTTGTCTGACTCACCCAATTACACCCCTTCATAACAAACATTTATCTAGATGCTTAACCTTATATAGAGCTCCATCTCTGTTTGTAATGGTCTGGTTTCAGTTCCTCTGAATTGTGTCTCCTATTTCTTTCTTAAACTTGATTTAGCCCCTTTCAACCACAGAAGAAATCCTTGCTCATAGAAAGATTAATTTTCTGTGTTGACATTGAGCAAAATTTGTGCTGGTCTCATGGAAAAACCACATGTGCAGCTACCAAGGTCCTGTCCTTTGGGAGAAATGAGATATGGCAAAATGTTCACCCCAAGCTGGAAGTATTCCACATATATCCATTTAGACACAGTCATCTACTTCACTGTCAATACTTCTTTTTTTTTTCCAAAAAAATCTCTAAGTCATGTTTCTGAACAGCAATTCAAGGAGATGGAATTCAAAAGAAATTCTTAATTCAGACTAGTGAGAATTAATAATGACCATCAATGTTTATCTGCTTGAGATAAGTAACAAAGTTTTATTGCAAAATTCGTTTTGTTAAAAGTTTGGGGTTTTTTTAAAACAAGATCAGTTCAATGCTTTCTTTACAAATGAAAAATAAAACCCCTCATGGATGCAATTATTCAAAAAAAAAAATAACAGTAATAACTGTTCACACTTTATTTGGAGGCATGGTGTTTAATGATACATACTCAACAGCAAAGTAATGAGAAACTCAATATTAAAAAAAAGTTAAATGTTTAATCTGTAATTATTATTGCCTAGATGCCACACCAGCAAAAGGCAAATATCCTGCAACAGTTTTATATCTCAAGAAAATATCAAAAAGTATATTAAATAGAAGACCTTTATAACTTTGAGCTAGAGGAAAATGAGAAAGGAAGTAGAAATTTTTACTGCTCCTTAATACAAAACTTGCATTCTACTACAGATAGGATAGATCCCATTAGAAATAATTTTTTTCCTTTATTCTCAAATAAGTATGTAAGAGAGGCAAACATTGCCATCTATTAAAACAAGATCTCTGAGTATATTGCCATGAATGGCAAGGCAGCAAACCCAGTTTGAAGGTTACTAATTCACACTTCAAGATGCTACATTGTGTTTGTATGCTGTTCCATACTGGTTTTTATTTGAGCATGCAGTAAAGCTGCTGGCAAACAGGGTTTGCCAAGAAGAACATTTATTGATGCAATAAAAGAAGGGGATAAAAGAACTGCACTAATGTCCTGCTATACAAAGGTAAAGAAATGCAAGGAAAAACTAACTCCTGAAGGACAGAGACATTTTCACAAATTTTTCAGGGAAAGTGAGTGCATGGGCACGTGTGCTTCATAAGCTATATTTTGCAGAATGCACTTCAAGTTTGGGAGTACACAGAAAGAGAAATCAAATTTTTTCTTGAAATTGCAAACCACTGAGCATTAAACACAGTCACACTAATAAAACAGAAAACATACACAATAAGAAATCTTTTTTTACCTTCTTATCAATTACTGACATTTTGTTTTAACTTCTTAAGTTTCTCATTTTCTGTCTTAGACAAAATGCACTTTCAGACACAAAAAGGTGTCTTGAAGGGATATAGGAATGCAGAGAAATACAGATCATATTCTTATAAAGACAACTGGATGAGCTGACACGTTTAACTATATCCTTCTTGCTTTGTTCTGGAGGGAAGGAAAACAAGCAACAACCCCCTCTCCAAAGGGAGACATGGGGAGAGGGAAGAATCAAATGAACTAAATCCAGCACTGAAAGAGAAATCTATACTTTATTTACATTTACAATTTATATTCCCGCTGTTCTGCCTACACTGCAGTCCCAGGTGCTTCTGCAGTCAGTTCCCAAATATAACCTTGGGCAATGATGGTAGTGGAACAAGTTAAGGACAACTGTTAGACCAGAGTGCCACATCTCCCAAAGGATGAGGTGTGAGAACACTTCAGCCCACACTGAACATGAAATTGCCACAGCTACATTGTCATCTACTTGACCAGTAATATGTATACATATGCTGCAATAATACTGCTGGACTACAATATTGCCAGGGGTGTTCAGGCAGCTTTCTTCTTCTTCCTCCAACACGGGGAGAAAAAGAAAAAGAAAGGACTAGTCTGTCTCTGCTTTGTGCCACTCATAGTCCTGATAATGCAATAACAGGCAAGCCCAAATCTCAAATTAATCTACAACCTAGGGGCTTCTGGACTCATATCAGCCTAAAAAAATTCATTTTTTTCATCTCATTCCTTTGCTGTCATTCCCAAGATAATCAGGAAGATATCTGTTTAGTCTTACACTGCACAGTTAAGCATTCCTAAAGAATCCTAAATCAAGAGTTTAACTATTTTTGGACTTCTATGGGTAGATCAACTCTAAGAGCTCAAGTTAGTCCAGGAGAGTCAGAAAATATAAGTCATGTTTGTGGTGGAATTTTACATCTGCATATTTCCAGCCTTTTGTGCTTGAAAAACTTTTGTGGACCAAGGAAGATGCATAAAAGTAACAAAACATCTTCTGTGGTAATACCTGGCTATGAGCATTAAATAGTGAAAATGCCAATGATAAACTAAGCCTGAACCACTCAATTAAATTAAAGCAAGTCAAAAAAATATAAGTTAAATTCATGTGTATCTAGGTATCTTTGTAAATCCCACATCTGCCACAACACATTATGTTTACAACTGGACAATGGTGTTTGACACTGATGCTTGCCATGCTAAGTATAAAATTAAGAGGTTTGACACACCAATTTCAAATCTGACAAAATAATAATTAAAAATGTCTTTTTCAACTTTTTTTATTGAGCAACCCATTTAATAAGTAGTTTCTCTTGTAAGAAAAAAAACTAAGTTGAGACACCCCAATCTTGTGTTAAATAAGCAATCTCTGACTAGATTTGGGAAGCACCTAGAATTCAAGGACAAGTCTTTAATCAAATGGGATGCCAATCCCACAGAAGATCATCACAGTATTTGACGAGATGATCAAGTTAGATACTGTTGGCAAATCTGCTAATATTGGTAGGTCCTAGGAAAGACCTATGTAGCACTTGTCAATAAACTGCATACTTTAGATGTTCAAAATTTCTGTGTAAATGAAGATTCTCCCATGCTGCCAATGACATCTACTCTGACCTCAGGGTGCTCATGACGTAATCTGGACTTGACCAGTGGTTTTTTGTCAGAGCATGCTGAAAATCGACTACTGAGCTAAACAGAAAAACAAAGCCCAAAAACTGAATAAAAGTGAAAAGCACTACAAAGACTCTAGAAGAAATTTCCAACACCAGAACCTAATAAGACTTGCCAAGTTTAAGAAGTTCTTTTTACTGTTTGAATGAAAAGCAGTATTTCTGCAGCATCTTTTCAGGACTCCATGGCATTAATTTAAAATATTTTTCCCCTTGTCTAATTTTATATAGTTAATATTAATAAATTAATAGCCGATAGAAAGCACAGTAAAATAACACACACAAAAAAAAAGGATTGAAAAACAGGTAGAAAATGGCAACAAAATTAATGAGGATACAGCAACATAAAAGAGAACCCTTGAAGTGATCAAGGAGAAAGTCAGTGACACAAACATGAAGACTCCCTAGAAACATAGCTCATAATGTCTTTTTGCAGTCTTCTGCAAATGAAAAATTATCACATAGGGATTTCATGCACAGTTGTGAGAAGAATACTGTCAACTTTGCTAGGCTGATTTGCACCGAATTTGACTGCCAAATGATTGTGAAAAACTAGTCAGCTACTCACAGCTCAAGGTGATTATCCATAACGAGCTTCACTGCAGAAAAAAATAACATCAAGTGCTCCAGACAGAGCAAGTCATGGAAATCACTGAACATATCTGTAAGTCTGAAAGTCTGATAATTTTACATGGGAAAGCTGAACGGCTCATAGAAACTCAACACCAGACTATGGATCTCTGTTAGAGCTCTGCTTAGTCCTGCATTGCTATACACTGACTATACATGAAGCCTTCACTGACAGCTTTCTAGGAAATTGTGTGCCTTTCAAACAGACTCAATTAGATTACTGTTGCTTACCATATGCACTGCTATATGTTACAGTTCTTAAGCTAATATAAAATGTGACTGCCCAAGAGAATAAGTGAATATTGAAACACAAGCATCTCACATATTCTGTTTCTTCCTATTTCTATTTGATGGAAAGATAAGGCTTTGTTCTCCATCCAAAGACTATCAATACATCATGACCTATTTACATCAGTTACTGACTCCTGTTCAGATGACAGCTGTCTTAAATCCCACAAATAATACAGATGATAAAAAGAGATAATAGGTGTTTGGGTCATGGACTGACACAACAAGGCCACAAGCAGGACACAAGGCCAAGATGGGAGCTGCAGTTTTGACCTTAGAGTGGCCCAAACTATTGACAGAGCAAAACTCAGCATACATCAACAGAAGTGTGTCACATCATTATAGAGAACAGAGTGAGAACTTACATCCTCCCCACTTTTTCAGCTAAAAAGTGCAACAAGAAGACTGGAGACTGAAAGAAAGGACACCATAAAAATCCTTGCTCACTCAGAATGAGTCCTTGCCAGACCCGGGATCAAACTTTTCCCAAAATGGTATCTTGAACCCCAGTCCACCTACTTATCAGAAGTCTTAATGGGTTTTTCATCATTTTTTTCTTGATAGGAAATATTTAATGATGGATACATGAGGTAAGAAAATTCCATAATGACAAATATGCTAAAAAATTATTTACCAACTTCAGTCTAGTATTTCTTTGCATCAAAGGTCCCTGAATAGGACCCCTACGCTCTACTTTCTTGAAAGTAAATAGTGTAATTTTGCAGCAGTATTGTAAAAATCTAAATGTTTTCTTTTGAAATACTGCTGCTTTTCTATCTTCTAAGAGAGACAGAATGAATTCAGAGGTCTCAGTTGTTTGAGTAAGCTCGCTTGCCTCCTATAGCTGCTCATTTTCCCGAAGAGCATGTAATTTCTTTGAAGGATCTGCTAAATTGTAACAAACATTATTTGTGAAAAGTCACAATAAAACATGAGATTTTAAAATGCCATTAGATAGTACTGGGAACTTGTCAGATCCCACACAATTCATTCCCCCATCCAATGACGCATGATATTTGGCACACAGTGTACTTATGCTTTTTGTTTGTAAAAGAAAGAAATTTTTTCCTCCTGTGTTTCTGACCTTTATTCTTATTATCAAATACTCTTTCCAATTGTACTGAATTATGCAAAACTATCTCTTGTGAGTAACATCAGAAGGATTTTGTCGATCTCCTGGAATGAGATATTTCGTACAGTTTATATAGTCAGCTTGTGCTTCCAAACTCTACTTTAAATAAGAAAAGAGTAGATTAAAAAAAGAGTTCAAGACCAGGAAAAACATTACAGAGTTCTGTATTTTGTACCTCAGGACTGGCTATAGTATCTAATCATTAACGAAATATAGACTAATATAGAGAACAGCTTCTCTAGACAAGGTCAGAGATTTCCTTCTCAGCACCGCACCTAAGCACTCGTGGGCGAAAAAGGTGTTGACAAGTGACTGGAAAAAGGTAGGACAGCTTGAACTTCATTGTACTTCACGATCCTTGCTACCACTTTTCTGCAAGGTTTATCCAGCTTGAAATATCATTGTTATTTTAAGATCACTAATTAGTTTCCTTATAAAAAGTCACTCAATCCAGGAAGGCATTTCTTTCATTTTAATTACATAATGACTATTTTCAGTGATTGGCAAAAGTTCTTCCAAACGCTATATTCAATCTGTATTCAATCAGGGACAATCTGTGCTGCCTAAATAGCATTACTTCATCTCACTAGCTTTTACAGCAGCTACACACTATCTATTGAGATTCTAGGATGTAATTTCCTATGAATGACAGAAGCTGATAACAATCCCAGTCATGAAATTGAGAACGATATTCGCTTGCTTTTTAGAATATTGAAAATATATGCTACATAAATTACACAAATAATTGAATATTTTTGTTTAAGAAGCACTCAATGCCTGTACCCTGCTGAAAAGCAATAGCAGTGTACATTGTTATTTAGCTGCACCATCTACCCTTCCTACAAGATCAACATTGTTCATGAAAGATCAATAGAACCATTATAAAATGTGTTTGCTATAATTAAGGAGGCAGGAGTCTTATATTTGTGCTGCAGGATGCATTAAAACACCAACAGACATCAGGACTGAGTTAGCACTCTCTCAGCTACACCAGTTATTTCTCACTAAACCATGTTTTATTTATTTATTTGCTTCAATTTCTACTCCCTCATTAAGAACCCCATGCTCTAAATTTAAAAGCCCTGCAGGAAATATATTCTGTCACATCCTTTAGTGAGAAGAGAGTATAAAGAACATGGATTGGAAGGAATAGATAAGGACTATGCTCCGAGTTCCTTAGAACACAAAGTGGGAAATTTCTTCAAAATTAAATGGAGATCAAAATAGAGGGGGGTTTGTGGGAGGAGAAAGGTAATCAAACAACCATTTGCTTATGTTTAGATAAAACTGCACCTATGCACATCTGATACACATATATTTATATAGCTTTACACCTGAAAAGGATGTTACCACCATCAGTAGCCATTTTATTCCTGCAAAGTACTTACCTGACTCTTACATTTTTATAGGGTTGAAACCTTAAGATGGAAAACTGTGATTTCCATTTTGCTTATTCAACATTTTCTATCAATGATAATTCTTACAATGTTCTCAAAAAATTTGTATATCAGGAAAAGTATGTTGATCCTTATCCACTGTGCCTGGTGCACCCTCAGTCAAGTTTGGTACAAGGAGCTAAATACTACTGAAATATATCCCAACCAATCTGAATGAGCACTTAGTCATTAAAAGTATACCATGAAAGACTTTTGGACCACAACAGCAAATAAATAAATACAAGTAAATATGCACTGACTTGTATCACTGCACAGATCACAAGATAATAATACACGGAGAAGCAGAATATTTACAAAGCTGTAATTTCTTTTTGTATCATATATTAGTAGTGTTAACTAGCACAGAGTCATAGAATGGCTGAGTTGGAAGGGACCTTAAAGCTCATGTAGTTACAAACCCCTTGACATGGGAAGGGACACCTGCCACAAGAACAAATTGCTCCTTAAGAGCCCCTTCATATGTAGCCTTAAAAATCCCCAGGGATGGGGCATCCCCAGCTTCTTGAAGAAACCAGTTCCAATGCTTCACCACCCTCACAGTACAGAATTTCTCCACAATACCTAATCTAAACCTCTCCTTTTTCAGCTTAGGATTTCCCTCGTCCTGTCACTACACACTCTCGTAAACAGTCCCTCTCTATCTTTCTTGTAGGCTCCTTTCAGATCCTGGAAGGCTGCAATTAGGCCATCCTAAAGCCTCCTCCAGGCTGAACAACCCCAACTCCCTCAGCCTTTCTTCACATGAGAGTTGCTCCATCCTTCTAATCTTCTTTGTGGCCCCTCCTCTGGACTCATTCCAGTGGGTTCATATCCTTCCTGTCCTGGGGACCCCAGCAGAGGGGCAGAATCACATCCCTCACTCTTCTGGCCACACAGCTAAATACAGTTGTACAATACTGTATTGTTCCAATGTAGAAAAAGGCATTTTACAAGAGATGAAAACAGAACAAGTTACAAAAGGAGCAATTCAGAAGCACTTCTAGGGCACAGTGGGCTGGTGTTAGGAGAGCAAAAACTCACCTAAAGCTGACACTTGCAATGGACATAAGAACAACAAGAATTTCTATTGCAGTGCGGGCAGTGAAAGAGTGAACCCCAAAAATGTTGTACTGTTACTGAATAGTGCAGGCATCTTAGTGACAGCAGGCACAAGCAAGGCTGAGATACTGAATGCTTCCTTTGCCCCAGTCTTCACTGACAAGGGCTTCAAGGTCTCTGTGAAGAGAGATGGTGTTCACAGTGGAAAGCATCAACCTGCAGTGGATAAGGATCAAATCAGGGATATATGTCATGTTAAGAATAACTCTCTTCCTTTAACTCTGAAATTGTGACACTAACACTAAATTGAGACATAAAGATACCAAATAATGATAACATTTTTTTCCACTGCATGTTTTATTCCAATTAGAGTGCATTTAGAACACTTTAGTTCCATGGCATATGTTCATAATTAAATACACCTAAAAATATCAGGGAAAATTAATTTAAACAAGATCTATTTTCAAATACCTTGTTTGAAGTGAATAATGAAATAAAAAAATAAACTAGCATTCCTTGACAATACATAAATTAGATCTGAAGTTTAACAGTGTATTTGTTGCACATGTAACAGCCAACATACTGCAGAAACATAAATTAAACCACTATTCAGTTACCCATTCAAAATAAGGGTTTGCAAATAATACATTAAGTGTACAGTTACAATGGAATTGTTGGTGATTTATTTAAGAACTGAAGAACTTTGTGAAAGTAACCCAGCAGGTTCCTAGTAAATGATCTGCAATATGCAAGCCAGACTAGTGGAGCTAAAATCCAACAAAGCATTAAGTGTGCCAAGGGAAAAAAATGAAGAAAAAAGGCAGCAATTGGAGAATGGCAAGCAAAACCTCACATTTAGGAAAGGCAATCTTGTATTTTAAAGTGCAACTGCAGAGATAATTCACATTACATGACTGTCCATCTTTCCATCGTACGATATTCAAATCAGACAGAATTAAGTCACTGTTCACAAAGCAGAAGGAATGCAGAAATATTTTTGTATGGATCACATTTTTCAGATACTCTCTGCCTGTTTCTCAGGTTTCAATGGCTCATAACCATTGCATTTGAATTTTATACCATTGTTCTGTCCAAGTTGCCACGGGTATGCATTTGAAAAAATTCTTATCAAAACATACTTTGAACAGTGATGGGATCTGCCTTGCAACTTTTCCTCACCTACACTTATTTCCTTGCCAAAAATTTATTTCCTAGAAGGAAAATACAATGTAAGGTTTCAAATGTCAATAGGATAACAGCTCTACAGATCTGCATCACAGATCACTGTGATTTCCTTGATTTTATGCTTAAAATAAATTCATGCAAAAACTGAAAGCATTTGTAACTTTACAACCAGATTAATACAAATGTCATTTTAGTCCAAATAATGTGTCAGGAAAAATACATCAGATGTATTCATTGATAACTAAACGATTTTCTTCCATTTGCTGCTACATAGATGAACTCTACTAAAGAACAGAAGTGGTTTTTTGTAGTGAACATATTATTTCTATCATACAATTTTATACACACTTAGCTTTACACCACATAATTAACTCCTTTTAGATATTTAATATGAAATACAACCTTAGCACAGAGCTAAAAAATCCCAGCCTGCTGTGCAGCCTATTCCCACAGAAATTTATTTCTGAAAAAGGTAAAGTATGACACTGTAATATTGAGATCTGATTAAAATAAGTGATTGCTTATCTAAATATGGAAACTAGCTTTATTTTAGCTCAGAGTTCAAATTTACCTCTTGCTAAATAAAACTGTAATATCTTTCAAATCACCCCACACAATCCAAAAGCAGATGCATTTCAGCAGCTGTTACAAATGTGATTGGACATGCAAGAAAACTGTTCAGTTTTTTCTTTGCATATGTTTAGAAATTTATGAGAAAATAAAGCTAATGGAAATATGATTTATGTTTGTAGACTTTAATAATGTATTAGGGTCTTATAATTAGGGATATTCTCAGCACAAAAAAAACCCCCACAACAGTTCATTAATTTCACAAATACAGGTGCACACCCGCACAAGTGTTCATTTTAGACATAGAGCATACTTTATTCGGACCTTGGGATAGTGTGTGTGACCAGAATGCAGGTGACATTTTGAAGTGAGTTGATTCACAAACCTTCACCACCTAAGACAAAAATATAATGAACATTAAAATCATCTTTCTATACCATCTTAAGCTTTCTTTTCTGCCAACTCTGCACCACAAACAATTGCAAGCTTCAAGGGGTGAAAAGGTAATAAAAATGAAGACAGGAAGACATTCAGTATGACTGAAAGGCTTGAGGGTTTTTTTTACCAAGATTAGTGTTCTTTCCTTCATTTTAAATCCACAAAAATCTAGCCCACTATGAAAATTCAAAATCTATGAAGTTCAAAAGGGCACCAAAGCCAAGGTCTATTCTTTCAAGAACAAATAAAATCCATCTATAAAATGGAGGGAAAAATGCTACAGTAACCTACAACTGACATTCACTCTGCATCTGTTCAGAGCACAATTTTACTTTTCCTGTTATGCTGATGGAAAAAAATCAAATCTGTCAAATAACTTATAGTCTTAGAGCTTTCATTTCACTACCATTAACGATCTGGTAATTGTCAAGAGAGAAAATAATTAGTGTCATGATTCAAAATCAAAAGTACTATATGAAAATATTAGTTATTCCATGGGCAGAAATCAATAGCCTTTGACTTCCACCAAGTGTGAGCCACCTAATCTTTCAAAATCAAAGTACCAGAACACATCTGGGGAAAAGAGATTCTTTTTCCCAAAAGGAATTCCAATCTGTTTACTGGATTTTTCTCTTTTGTTTTGCTTTGTTTGATTCAGAAGAATGCACAATGGATTTATCTTTCACTGTGAACCAGAATCAAGAATTGAAAAAGTGTTGCATAACACAAAACTCCCCCTTATCCTCCCATGGAGCATGAGGGGGAGTTTGGGGCAAGGAATGAATTCAGAATTATGTCCTCAAGCTTTACTCACTCCTTATTTGGAGCTCCAGTGTAATTGTAACTGACTTTAAAAAGGCCAAAAACCTGCTCCTGCAGCAGTCCTTTGACTATAGAGCTTCTTATTCTTGCTCTTCAAAATCATATTAATGCCAGTATATTTTCAAAGGGAGACTGAAATCTTCATTCAATTCCACCATTCATAGGGTCCTCTCACATGACCCTGCTCAGTTCTCTTGTAAAAAGAGCAGTAATGGCTGGACTATGGCTTTGATCCTGTCACCATTTTTTTATATTCTAGCAGTTCAGAATTGATACAGTTTCAGGGGCTGCTTTGAGAGTCTTTTTGTAGTCGGGAGTTCAATAATTCCTGCATTTAGGCTGCAGGAGGATCAAACCACAGCAATCTTTCAGGCAAGATCCTTATCTTGATACAGGTACAGTCTAATTCCAGCCATGAACTCATAATAAACTCCATACTTTCTTTCATCTAATTCTCCTATAAAAGCTTCATATCTCTTAAAGAGCATATCCTAAATATATGTGAGCCTCAGTTCCTTTCACATTTACTGAAAACTGATCGCACAAGCTTGGACAGAGGAATTTCTGAATAAGAGATATACTGTATGGGGAAGAATCTATAAACTCAGCCACAGAGGAGAAAAAAATTCTCTTTGAAATCCTTTCTTTGTTTTAGGCACAAAACCTGTACAACCTCTGCACAGCAATTTTAGAGTTTATTCTTTAAATCCAAGGTCATGTAGCCATAGCAGCTAGTTCATGCTCAGAGGGGAGGTAATCATCCTCTGTTCTTCTCAGCAAGTGCTCTTTGCTGAGGTCAAAGAAATGGGGCAATGTAACACTAGAATCCATTACAAATTAGCATAATGTCACCACCTCTCTCTGTGACATTTAAAATGAGCACAGATGAAGGACAGCGTGGAAAACAATGCAATTACAAGTATCTGGATCCAACAGTAGTTCTGGGAAAGGACAAGGAACTGGAATTGCCTACAATAAATCCTTTAACAAGCTCCAGCATTGCCTTCTTTCTCTGACATATCATTAACTAAATAACTATTAAAAAAAAAAAAAAACAAAAAACAAACAAACAAACAAAAAAAAGAAAAAAGAAAATACCAAAGCCCAACAATTCCAGTCAGACACTTACTTTTGAAGGGAAGAAATCTGAATGAAACACAACCACAAGTTTTCATCATGTTCAAATACAAAAAGAGAAAACAGACATAAAGGTGAGAAGAGCACCATCTCAGTGCTACAATGCAACACCACTGTGAGGCAATCTGTGAAAATGAGACCTATCTCTGCCTATGCACTGACATCTAATCAGACTTCAACGCTTCTGAAAATCTGAAAAAGAGGGCACAAATTATAAGGAAAAGGGAAAAGAAACATACAAATCCCAGAAACAAAATGTATTGCCTTTTCTTATACAGTCAAGTAGCAATTCCACAGAATTTTTTAATCAGCTATGCTCAAAATTTTGGGGAAGGAACAGAAATATAGGACAGAGTGAGAAACCACTCAGATCCTTTTCACTAAAAATTGGCAACTTCCATTTCATCCTACGTCCTAAGCTTTCTGGGGGAAAAAAAAAACAAAAAAAAACCAAAAAAACACAACACCACCAAAAACAAGTGGAAGTAGCTTTAAACTTGTGCCTTAACATATTCTGGAAACATTTTAGGTTTTTTGTCTTTTCTGAAACATGATAGCTAATTAGTTATTTGATTATCATAATCAGAAACACTAATCATTGCAGTCTTGATGAAAATTCAGTGATTATCCCAAGAGGGTTACGGTCCAGTAAATGTGTTGACAGGCTATTTGCTATTGTAATGGCAATGCATCATGATAACATATAGCAAAAAAAAAAAAGACAAATACAGATTAATACTATCCATAACACTTCAACACAAGAGAAAATGTAATGTAACCTTCAGGTCAAATTACATGCTTCCTAATCAAGTAAAATATCTTTTAACATCAGCTTTACATTCAGAAGACTATAGTCTCCCAGTGAATGAAAATACAAATCCCACTAAAATAGCCACCAACCAGTGCTAAGCCAAGATATCTCTCTAAAATCCCCTCACACTTCATTGAAAAAAATTAATCTGTTTTGTTTTGTAGAAGTACAATAGAAATATTGCAAGTAAAAAAACTGCATGGAACAGCATCTCTCCCCTTCATAAAGTTTTCTCTCTAAATCCTTCAAACACCTAAAAACATATTTATTCTATACAATCACTACCATATATCTTTACCTCTATATTAAAGTAACCTCCCTTTTGAGAAACACTTAGCAGTATCAGACCTTTTCTTGTAAAAATAACAACAGAAAACTGACATTTGCTAAACCACTCTCCCCCAAGAAGTTGCAGTTTGCTGGCCCACTTGAGGATTTATTTTTAACCCTATTCCTTCAGCCTATAATTTCTTATTTCTACTTTCAATTTAACAAGCTGCAAGTGGAACTGTTCAGAGATGAAATAGTCATTGAGTTGCTTTAAAATACTAAATTACTATTATCTGCTCCATGAGTTGAAACCCTTTTCTCTCCTTCACATTCATGCCTTTTTATTTTTATTATTTTCAGCAGGTAATATTAAATGTCACCCAAGTGCTACAAAAATACCAATGCCATTACCTTTTTCTTTTTTTTTTTTTTGTCTCCTTCCCCTTCAAGGCTAACAGCTGCCAGAATTGTGGCTGTCAAAACTGGCAGCTGGGAACTTTTCCCATACTTGCCAAAGAGTTGATTTGAGATATGCAAATAACACTTCTCCAAAAATTGTCCAACGGGTCCCAAGAGGCACAACTGAGGTTAGATACTTCCTTTGCAACTCTGTGAAGCCACCGTATCTTCCGATCTCCCAGAAATAGAAAACAAGGATTCAAGACAAAGAAATGTCATTTTCACAATGACTTTGCATGAGTAGCTGTCTGTCACTCTACAGTGTAAACGTATATGGCTTCCATTGTCACAGTACCCAAGAAATCTAAATATTTCATGCACATATACTCTCACCACAACTACCAAATAGAGAAAGAGTATCGTTTTATTTTAAGCATAAGGAACCAAGGCACAAAAATGCGAAATAAAGCTGGTGCAATAAACAGAAATGTTATGGATTCATATTAATGAATGGGAAATGAGATCTCGCAGAACATCTACTTCAGCTACGGAAAATAAAGAAAAGCAAATATATTTGACTCATCTGTCAGACATTTGGCAAATTTGGAGAAAACTCTAGAAAAGAAAATACATAGGAGTGGTTTTTTGCAGAGATTTACTGCCTGATAAGCTTTTTATGCTTTTTATCCTGAACTTAATCTGCAGATTAATCCCATTTATTCTTCTGTTTCATTAAGTGGACAAGAAAAGCAGTATCATCATCCTTCTTGTAACAAATTTGTGCATAATAAAGACAATACATTTTCTCTGAGTCTTCCTCTTTGTAAAATAAATAAAACAAATTCTATCAATATATTTTACAGTTCATGTCTTCAAAAACTCTCATCATTCTTAGTCTTCTCTTTTTGACTTTCTCTAGCTTCCTCAATTCTTCTTTAAGATGTGGTGACTGAAACTACACAACATACTAGATATGGCCTCAGAAGCACTGACTTGAATAATTGCTTTTCATATCTTGCTCACAGTAAACCTTTTCAAGTATTTTACAGGATCACATTTTGAACTCATGTTTCATTTCTGACTGACTATAGCCAGGCATTTTCATCTTGGGGCATTTAATTTCTCCTTTCTGGGTGTAACAGTTCCCACAAATCTTGAACAAATATCAGCTTGTCACTTTCAGGACATTTTCCAAAATTTTGATTGCTGATCCCCAACAAGCTCTTTACAGACTGTTACAACCTTGGTTTTCATCTGCAGCTTTTACAAGGATGCATTAGTCTATCATCAACATCATTAATGAAAGCACTGAAAGCAATACTCTGCCCAGGACCTCTGCAAGACTCTGTTGACATGTTTTCATAATCTGAAGGGGCACTAACAGTAACTCATTGCTTCTCATACATCACAGGATAATGATGAAACAGAGCCCAAGTTTGCCTACAGGAATGTCATGTGGGACAGGATGAAAGGGTGTACTAAACTCAAGGTGTGTTACATCTATAGATTTCTATGGACCTGTTACCCTGTCAGAAATACTCTATAAGTAAACTCACTTCTTGTACATATTAAATGCTTGTTCTAGACTATTTCCAAAGATTCAGTTCAGCGTGGTTATGACAACGTGGTTCTGTTTTTCTTATTCTGAAGCCCAGAAATACATTTTCATCCTAGAATCCTCTGCCACGTGTTCTCAAGTTGTAAAAGAGCCAGAGAAATCTCTCACTCATAAACTTTTAATTTTATTAATTCATTTTATTTTTAAGACCTTTCTTTTAAGCAACCATACTTCAGCATGTGCCTCCTCATAAGCCCTATGTCCTCATGTTTCTCATGTACCCCATGTACTCATTAAAATACTTCCACTGGGCATTGTCAAGTAATTCTGTATGATGGTACCTGAAGACTGAAGGAAAGAGCAGCATAGAATTATTCAGCTTTCTCTACATTATCCTATATTTTCTCTCTTGTTTATATATAAGGCCTTGAGCAACCTGGCCTAGTGGGAGGCATCCCTGCCCATAACAGGGAAGGCTGGGACAAGATGATCTTTAAGGTCACTTCCAACCTCTTAACAGTTAATGATTCTATGATTTCATAATGGAAAAATAGTATTTTTTAAATTTTTTATGAATACAAGATTGACTTAACCTTTAATGATTTTTTCCTTACCAATTTCTACAAACATAGGGTTTCCATTTTGCACTATTTTATATTATCTTTATTTCCAGGTTAATTTCTTTATTCTTATGCCTACTAATGTATATAGTTCTTCAGGGTATTTTTTTTTAATTGTTGGTTTTCAGTGGTTTTTTAATGATTTCTTTCTGATTCAGATTATTGAAGAGCTTCTGATGCAGTCATAACAGTATTTTACAGAGTTGCCTGTTCCCTTTGCTCCAACTCTCAAAAAGGTTTGCATACATCTACCAGAATCCATGTCTCCAGTTCTCAATATGCTTCAGAGAGTCTTGCTTCAGAATACTACTTATCTGTTCTTTAAATTTGTCAAAAGTCCATTATCCTCATTCTACTATGAGGCATTTTTCTCCCTGGGAGAAAGAAGACTGAAAGGTTCCAAATGTTTATTGAAACATGTTGTTCAAACATGATCATAATTTGGAACTTAAGCTGTTGGAAGGGGTCACAAATGTCATGCTTAGACTGATAAACTCAGGTCTTCAGAATGCCAAAATTATACCCCACAGTCTATCCCACAAATCTTTTTTACTTGCAAAACTCTTGCATTTTTTGGCAAATCCTACATGTCTCAGAGTTCTTCTCTTCTTTAAGTACTAATGTCTGACCATTCAAAAACATGGCTATCATAAATACTGACACTATTATCTAGAGGGAAGGATATTGGATAAATAGAAGCAGCATTCTGTTCTGTGAACACTGTTTTGAAGAAGCTTTCAATTTAAATTCAGGAGTCCTGGGAAGTACACTTTTTAATACTTACTAGCAAATCAGAAAAAATCAAATTGCTTTCCTTAAAACTATAAAGAATAGCTACACAGAACAAGATGAATACTAATATAATGGGATTGCAGAAGAGTGACATGGGAGCTAGACAAACTACAAAATGTTTTAAAATACAACATGAAAAGCGAACTTATTTTAAAGGAATAGTAAGAAGGTCTAAGTATAATAGAAACCTTGCATTATTAGATGGCATATAATTTGTCTGATAAGTAGCACTTTAACTTGCCAAAATTTACATCATTATCTACTTCACAACTACCTGCATGCCTGGTCTTACTGCCTTGCAAACAGGAGGAGGGTAAACACATTCCATGGACTCACAGCACACCCAGTCACGTACCAACAAACTGCACCTTACATG
Source organism: Phainopepla nitens (assembly GCA_013400175.1). Lineage (NCBI taxonomy): Eukaryota > Metazoa > Chordata > Aves > Passeriformes > Bombycillidae > Phainopepla > Phainopepla nitens. The sequence continues at coordinate 458,946 of VXBQ01015753.1, read as the reverse complement.
TGACAACCTAAACCCTGATCATATCAAAGAAACTGTTTGTGTTGACATCATCAAAATTATTTATCATCGATCCCCAGCATTCCTGTTAGGATGGCCTGAAAATATTTTGGCTAAAGCATTCATTCTCTTGAATTTTTAATGTTTACAGTGTATTTTGTACATGACTAAACAAGACTAGAGTGATGAATTTTGCCGTCTAACACAGGTGGTTTACCTCAGCAAATAATTTCTCACATTAGTAACCTTTCTTACAAGAGTTGAGCGACCTTGTGTAAACGCATTTGCACCTTCTATCAAAAATTAAAACACGCAGCATGATTTGACAATCCACCATTTTCTTTCCTACAAAATAACAGAAAGTGCAAATCTCAAAAGTTTTACTTAAATTATACCTGTCATCTATATAGTATAGACTTACATGCATTTCTGTAGCTTCTAACTGGGCTTTTAACAGATAAGATGTTTCCCACTGGGAAGCAGTTAAAAATAAGGCAGTTGTCTCCACGCCAACATGACCCCAATCCACCAAGAAATCCAAAATAAATGCAAAAAGATTCCATCACTTTATGAAACAGAAGAGCTTTTTCAGACTTTTCCCTGGAAGTACAGGAATTGAGTCATGTTGCGTTTAGTAAAGATGGACCTCAAGAGCCTGCAACTGCAGTAATGTCACTTACAATACAAAGTGTTAGGATGAGGCTGTTCTTGCGTTAACAAGAAACTGGATGGTTTTGAGGGTTTGATATGTTCAAGAGTTTGAACATAATCCCAAATATTAATTGGTAATGCATTCACTTCAGTAAGAGAACAAGAACAACGTATGAAATGAATTTGTACAATCTAAAGCCTATTAAACATCATGTCAGAACTGCTTTGTAAAAGCCCTGTTCATGTCTGCTAGCAACATTAAACCCTACCAAATAAAGCTAAAGAGCAGAAAATCTGAGTTCCAAGACCAATTCCAGTATCTAAAATCAAGGATCATACACTGCTTAAAGCAGGATAGGTCATCCTAATTTTGCTCAATACCACTGGGATCACGTAGCACAAGTGAAAAATCATTCATTTATTTTTTATGAGCACAGCTAAAAACAAAACCACTGAAAAAGTGTTCCAAATGATGACTTAAGTTTAATAATGTATTGACAAGGCGGAAAAAAAAACAAATATTTTTTATTTGAACAGTTTTTTATATTATTGAGATCAAATTCCTACTCTTAATCTTTACTCATGTTCCTATCGCAAGTTTGCTTCTGTATGTATGATAGCACAATTGTAGTAACTTTGAATTTCAAGTAATCAAAACCCTAATTTAAAGTCTAGTATTTTATTCATGATGGCTACTGGAATTCAAGTTTAAAAAAAATCAAGTCCTTCTGGCTTAACTTGTTCTCAGAATATCACCCAGAGAGTTACTAGCCCTGACCTAATTCCTTTAAAAAAAAAAAAAAAACCCACACAACACAACTCAGTATGTGAAATGTGTGAAAGCAAACGTAAAATAATAACCTGGGTCAATAAGGCTTATTTATGGCTACTTGATAATCCATGACCAAAAAATTCAGAACAAGTATACAGAAAAGCTTTCTTTGTCATGCCCCAGCTGTCAAGAAGCTTTAGAAGCCAACCAAACACCACAGTTTCTTAATATGGTACGGATATGGAACATAATCCTCTACAAAACTACTTACATACTAAATTTAGTATTCATTAACTCAATAGTGGGTGCAAGAGTGTTTCATAAAAAGCTAAAAGAGGGAAAGGAGATGGATAAATAAAGATATGATTTACAGCCAGATTTGTATGAAGACTTTAGTAAAACTGAAAATCTTGGAAAATATGCTAAACTTTGGCTAACCACAGAAACAGGTTTTAGCCCAGACTCATTGAAACACCTAACCAAAAGCAAACAACTGCACTGAATGCATAATTGTCCTCTATTTTCTGGTTGGAATTTCATAAAGTGGCAATCATGCAAAGAGTGGAAGAGATCAGTTCCCTTAACAAGATAGCTTATGCCCCAGAGATTCCTTCACATGACAGGTTATGACCCATGGGGCAGACAGAGCATAGGTCAATTGTGCAGTTTATGAAGAGCAGCATAACCTTTGTGTGCATAAAGTATGCACACAAAGTATCCATATTTTCATTTCGTACTTCCCTGATACAAACATTAGCTAAGAGACTTTTTAATTGTTCCCAAAAATGTGAAATTGCACACACACTTTTGATTTCACCATTATGCTTAAGTCCTTCTCTTTTACCTGTTCAGCTAATTTAATAGTGCTTTAAAATTACATCAGTGTAATAATTTTGTTCATGTTCTTTCTGATCTAAGACATAATAGCTTTATCCTACCTATCTTCAGGCAACTAACTACGGTGTCTGCATTAACTCAGTTTTTGTCCTAGATTCTTGGCATGATTATCCCACCTAACATCTGAACTGCTTTCTGTGATTACCTCTATTTTCCTTTTAATTATCCAAGAAGGGCTAAGTTTAGCACTTCAACTGGCTACTTAATTTTACAGGTACACAAGATCAGTTCCCAGGTGTGGCATAATTCAGCACACACAAGCCAGGCTCTTTACCCTCATGCTCTTCTTGTATCTGATAAATAGAGGGTTGGGTGGCAAAAATTACTTGGTGGTTTAGGACTGAAACTTAGAATGAATCACAAGCATGTCTCTATGCAGTACATCTGGAAAAGGATGGAGACAGTGGCAGTCAGAGCAAATGGAGACCTCTTGCAGGAGGAAGACCTCAGCTCTCTCATTTCTTAGTAAAAAAATAACTTTTTATTCTGCAAAAGAGCAGCACAGTTCTCAATCTTGACTTTATACCAAATTTAATATTAGAACAATTCATTGCCACATTGCAATAGTTTCCTCAAGTCATCTCAAAAATATGAAGAGACCTGGTGCTAGAGAACCTCTGGAGATCACTCAGTTTCGATTTCAAAAAAATAAATTTAGGACCTTCTCCCTAAAACCCAGTAATCTCTCCTACTCAATACAGGCATGTGGATATAAGATCAATACTAACCCTGCATTACACTCTGCTACAGCTTCAGGGCTTTCTATGTGTATCGAAAAAGTAGATGGATCATCATCTGGAACACCCTTCCTCCCTCTTCTGCACTACAGCAAGACCACAAACCCCTGTCTTAGGACCAGAAGTTTTTACTCCTGCTCTGTGCTTTCCCTGGCGCCCATGGGAACAGCCAGAAAGTACACTCATTGTAACTTTCAGTAGAGGAAAAATTGCACTTAATTTTGAAGGCTCAGTCCAATTCTGAGAGTTCATAAAATAAACTGACTAGTAGAATATTCTGTAGACTTTTCTCTCAATTTATATCAATTTTTATACAACCTATTTGATTAGGCCTTATTTAATATATTTAATTAAATATCTATTAGGTGAAGGACTGATTTCATAACATGCAAGGTTACTTTGAAAACTTTACAGAAAGCTCTTTGTTCCCGAAGACAAACTAAAAACGTACTTTAAATTGAAAGCAAGGAAACAAACAAAAGAACAAGGAATGGGGGAAAACGCTGGGAACTCAGAAGGGAGCTAGAAATATTGTGAAAGCATAAGTGGTAATGAAGCAGAGAAGACTGGAGGGAAGTTGACATTACTGGAGGGCTCTTCCAGTCAACAATCAAATGAGCATTTACTGCAGTGGAAGAAGAAAGGCAGATTAGGTTTAAAGACAGAATTTTGCAACAAACCAGACTTCATGTTTTCTTACCCTTCATGGAATATATTTTTTGATAAAATTCTCTCCTTTTAATGCAAACCCTTCAGACCCCCAAGAAATTCTCCTCATGCACCCACACTGTGTTTTCTGGCTTGAATAAGTTTGTTAGTAGATAAACACTGCCGCTGCCTCATGCTTGAAAAGTTTTGAATGTAATTGACTGTCAATGATATGATGATTTATAATGCAATCTGCTGCTACTTCTGCTGCTGCAGATAACTCTAATTTGCCTCTATTGTATTAGATATGATGAACTTGACAATCATTTTCAATTTTCCTATTTGGCTTTCATTCAGGTTGATGTGGCCAGTAACAGTGAATTTTCATTGTTCTCTCCCTAAAGCAATAAAGGAACAGGAGCTTGTTTTATATGAAGCAGTTGGCTTTTCCAAAAGACTCATTTATTGTGCAATGAAGCTTCTGCCAAGCAAAACATTTACTAAAAGTGGGGACTGAAACTTCTGGTTTAAATATTTGTGTTTTACTGAATCATATATTGACCAGGTCCTACTATATGAAAAAAGACAAGTAACGGGAAGAAGAGCCTACAGACATAATGGACATTGTACCAGCTGATTGAGATCACACAGTTCCTTAATTCTGATCACACTCAGACCTGCAGGCTTTGGGATCTCTTGGGAAGACAGGTGAAAGAGATCAAGATGTTCATGATATCTGTTTTTGGGGAAAACTATTAAGGAATGAAAAGGAAAAGTGATAGAAGATACCTGAGTGCATATAAAAATATGTTTAAAGAAATGCTTGTCAGACAAGCAAGTGCCATTTGACAATGCTTCAATTTACAGTCCCGCTATCTTATAAGGCAACTACTGAGGAAGGTAAAGTGTTTGTTTATCACTAGCCACAGAGATAAGCAAATCAGTTTTAAAGAGATACACATTAGACTATGTAAGCCTTTGTGGCTTTGAATAATGCAGCTTCCAAAGTCTCAGCTATATTTTCTCTCCATATAAAAGCAAGATAATTACACCTGCATTTGTTCTAGCTTGCTTTGGTGTGCACAGACACAACGTAAAATGTAAAAATGAAGTATTTCCAGACCACAGAGCAATTTCTATTTACAGAGTTACATTTGTTTTCTCATCCAGCAATGTTTTCATAAAGTTGCAATGGAGTTGTAATGTCACTCCAACTGCCACTTGGAAGAATGAGATGGGTCCTATTCTGCCTCATGCATCACAAAAAATGGACTGTCATCTAAGTTTCAGTAACTAAACTCTATCCTGTAGGTAAGATATGAGAAAAATATTTAAGATCTCAAGTTCAGGTTCAAAGCTGGCAGTTAGAAAAATGATTTTTAGACTTGCAAGTAAACACATTTAAGAGAAAAATCACTGAGAAAGAAGAAATAGGTAACTCCACACTGTCACTTTCACAAAATTACCTTTTTAACTGCATTTCAAGAATTACATGATTTATAGTATCATGTATTCTGTGCATGAGAATCAATATAATTCATCCAAAATAAACTATACTACTGTAGAAGTTAATTTCATTTCAATTAATATGCAACAGCTTTTTGTAAATAAACTTTGCAGAAGCTTAGGCCAAATTTGGGGGGGAAAATTGACTGGTTTTGCTTTTCCCTTGTTCTTACAGTATGAAATATCACCTCAAACAACTTAAAGAATGATGATGTAAAATATGTAGACTGCACAAAGGTGGAGAGGAATGGATATTGCTTGCACCTATTACAGTAATTCAGACCTGGAAAGCATTAAGTGATTGCCTTTCCTTCGCAAAAATATTGGAAGTATGTACACTTAGACCTTAAGCATCCACTTTAAACATTTTACTTCTTTGGCAACAGGAGGAATTTTTTGAAGTCCAATGATATGAAATTGTTTTTGGAAGGCTTAAGAATTATTTTTTAAACAATTTGTTCGCAAAGCTTATAGAAGAAAAAAAAAAAATTTACCCACTCATGATCATTTTAGAGGGAAAAAGCAAGCAATACTGTAAAATGTCTTCAAATTGAGTGAATTTGTATTGTGTAATTACTATGCAATCATCTATCAATGAAGCAACCTGCATCATTTCACCTTTAATAGCTAGGGTTACCGAAGAAGAGATTTTGGTTGGAGACAAATGTGAAACTGATTACTGGTTCTAACAGGGAATCAGCTACAACAGTGAAGGTAATATTATGATGTGGAAAAATGCCTGCCGTTACATACAGATAGGGCATGAGGCAACAATTTAACAAGATAAAAATCTTTTGAATGCGCCCTACCTCTCAGATAGAATTTTACTTGTACAGTCTGAGTGGAATTTCAAAGATGCTCTGCTTGTTCTGCTTTACTCACACAGAGCAACACTTATGGAGAGCAGCTCAGCAGTAACCCGTGGCTGCACACCGTGAGACAGAACATGGCTTGCATTCTCTACACCACGTAAAGTGTAGGCTCTGAGTATCTATGCACAACATTTTCTCTGTCTTGAAACTCAAAGAACAGCTTAAACCCAACACTATTAATTTATTTCAACAGCCCTCATAGACCAGAGCAAGAATTGCAGTGACGTAGAGAACCACAGCTTGTGTGCAAAAGTAAGCTTTACTCTCTTTCCCAATGAGATAAAAAGATCTTTCACTCAGTGCAAAAACATGCCAAATTTGTTGTTTAGCAAATTTGTGGTTTGTGTCAGTAGACACTGCTTCAAAATTTAAATGCCTTTCAGTCCCTGAAAGCAGAAGCAAAACAAAAGTGAACATCTGAGGGAGAACAGAAAAGTAAAATTACAATGTAGCAACAGTGCAACAACATAGCAAAAGCTAGGTGTTCCTACAAGTGTGATGTCACATTCGCATTTGCTATCACCTTTGGAGGTTTTGAGATGATACTTTACTCACATATTATTAAAGTTGGAATAAAACCTCCTGAGATACAGAATAGTTATGGTTGACCTACTAAATTGTAATTCATCCCCTTCTGTCCACTGTGTTATTTGTAAAGAGAGGAACGAAAAAATAAAGACAAGCTTTTTTTGGTGGCTCATTTAATCTGCTAAAACCTATTTCAGGTAATCCCTGCTCCACAGTGGCTCCCAGTGGGAGTGTAAGCTGGCAGCAATACAGGTATTTCCCAAAATGCTGCAACTGAGACATCTCTTTTAAAACCTACTCTAAGAACAGAGAGCTAAAAATTTTTCTTTTAAAAAAAAAAAAAAAAAAAGTATTTTTCAACAAGAAGTTGCCAGTATGGTACCTCAGAATAATAACAGAAGATGCCTTTATGTGATAACATTTAAATGTCAAGTTTTTGAAAAACCTTTTGAAGGATGAATGTTACATCTGAGCTGAGGACATGGTCCATCTCTGCAGCTGGCCTCTGGGATTTCCATCTTGTAACAATCTTACCTATATACACAAGATTTCTGCTTTCTGTACTCTAAGCAGCAGATTAAGTTCTTAAGAGGTCTATATATCTTCATCAAGAAATTACATACCCTCCATTTTATTTTGCCAGTGAGATCATGAAAATGAGATTTATGAATATAAATTTTCAGACAGAAACAGGTAGTCACTCTTTAAACCAGAAACTCTTTAAAACCTGCTGTCTCTATTCACTGCTCTATCAAACAAAACAAAAAAAAGCCCACAAACCAGTGTCTGAAGATGTCACAGTGCATACAGCTTCTCTGAACTACAGTAAGCACTACCTGAATTTTTCAATGTGTACAGAGTTCAAAAAAGGAAGTCATTATTAGAGCTTTTATGAACACATAAAAGCAATCTAGTGATGAAGAACTTCCTAGCATTTTACAGGGCAGCTTTGCTTCTGAAGCAGCACCATGTAGTTAAAAAATTCAGGTTTTCTACAAAGCTGCTTTCATATGCACAACTTTGATGACAACATAAATCATAAATTTATTGTGACTTAAAAAAAAAAGAAACAAACAAACAAACAAAAGAAGTCCTCACTATTTTTCCTTGGTTGTTATCCTTTGCTTCTTTCCTTCATTGCTACAGAACACAAAGACCAACATTTCCAGACCTGACACTTAACGGCTGAGCTCCTGAATCCACGTGTGGTGTATTTAACTGCAATTTTTATTCAATTCACTGTGGGTGCAGACACTTCACTTTACACACCAGATCTGAAAGCATTGGTTCTAGTTCAGACAAATTGTATCACTGGGTGGGAAAGCACAATATCAGAACCAGTGAAAGACTGTGCTCTTTTTCGATTGTACTACATAGCAGAAATGGAAGAAATATTCAAAAGGCATTGAAAGAGAGGAGGTATGCTGTGAGTTTTTTGAGAAATAGAACTGTAAGATTAAGAGAGAAAAAAGAAATTTAGCTGTCATGCTCTCCCTGTGTTAGAGACAGTTTTCATTTACAGGGAGAACTGCAAGCAGCAGAGAACACTAGCATGCTTATTGCCAGTGAATAGCATAATTTACCTTAAAAAGTATCCCTGAAAATGAGAAGAAAGTTAATAAAGCTGAACTAATAACTGAACTAATTTTTCCAATCTCCATTCAGGTGAAAGAGAAAAATAATGTACAGGGTACTCAAAATCTAAATCTTCAGTCTCAGACATTGTGGAGGTTTCTAATCTAATTGAAATATTTGCAGTCATTTTGTGGTTGAACATTTTATTAAGAATAAATAGCAACAAATATATTCCCTGACTTATACCTTTGAAGAGTGTTTTTAGTGTTTCAGTTCACATACAATACATACTTTCTAAAACAGAAGTGGGAGTGGCATTTGCCAAAGCAACTATTTTGCCAAAGTGGTGTTTAACCAAAACCAAGTTTCTCCTATTTCTAAGCCTTTTGTTCTACTGAACTTCAGTTCCATATTGGCAGCCCCGTCATGCAAACCACCTGCAGCCAGAGGATCACCTGGCCTCTGGTTTTCTTGATACAGAAACAAAAGTCTGGATGGTGATGGAAACTGCGTGTCTGCATGCATTTAGTCATTCCTTAGGGGCCTGATTTACCAAATTATCATACAGATTAGGATGCAGTCAGGGTGTGCATCCACATTTCTTTTCTCTAGGAAGAAAGGGGTCAGAAACAGGGAAAGCCTGGAATATGAAGGTCTTGTATTAGCTAGCATCAGAATAAGAGCAGGTGATATGCGTGTCCAGCCCTTGGGCTTTGTGTAGCTAAAGCCTCAGGCTCATTTCCAGGACCCGATCTTGATTGTCTGAGCTCAGTTTTCTAACACAGTACAAGACTGTCAATTTAAAACAAAATAGATTTAAAACAAAACAGAGTGTTTTCATAGGTGTCCAGTATAAAGAGCTCTTTTCAGACTTGTTGGTTTTTATTTTTCCATCTATGCAAAACACTCTTCTGCTTTTCTTGTTTAGCAAATTGAATTTCAAAAAAGTAACCTAAGAGAAAATGCTCCGGATCAAACCTTCAAACTTTTCCGTGGCTCCGAACTTCATAAATTACATTAGAAAGAAAAAGAAAAATTTCTTTTTCAATCGCAGGGTTGAATGTTGTTGTTCTGGTAAACAGAATGTGCAGGTGGGATAATGTTTTTTAATACCAGTAAACATAGTACTGGTTAAACAGAGATAACAGCACTGTCAAAAAGTATCTCAGAAGTTAATGCATTATAGCAATGGGCTTGTAGTGTTATGCAGGGAATAACAGCAAAATAAACAGAGGGAATGTTTCAGATGCCAGTCCATGAGGTTGGGTCAAATTTGGACAGGGAAGGACTGCAGAGGTTCAGGCTTTCACCCTCCACCTAGCTGCTGCCTGCCACGGAAAAAGCTAATCCTAGTCCCCTTCATTCCCCAGCACTCCTGCAGCAAGGAGATAGTTGGTTTCACTGATTACTGGAAAATAACATTTTTTCTTTTCCTTTTAAGGGATACAAGATAAGCAACAGTAAGTACAAGGACATCCTTGGAGCCTTGTGGGCAGTAGTCTGCAATTACATAAGTTTAGGTAAAATGTGATACTATGCCCAAAGCCCTCTGAAGTCTTAGCACTGCCATTACGTTTCGGTAGACAGAGAAGAAGGAAAAGCTCAGCTCTTGACAAGAATTGCTGAACTACATATTTAGATGATGGAATTAGAGATTATGGAAGCCATTTGATAAACAAGACAGTCAATGCACCACAAACCCCCTGTCAACCCACAGGTCAAAGCTATTATTAGTAGTATCCTGAAGAAAACTGACACTTTAACAACATAAAATTTTTTTCATCCCCAGATTTCCTGGTGTGAAGGTATATGTATTCCTAGGAATGCCTTTGTAAATAAACCTGAATTAGCATCCAGTGTATTTCATCTACCAAACAACTACTGCTCTCTGTGCTGCTATAAAAATGAGGTTTCCAAACCATTACCATGAATTCTTCCTTCCCACTGTTTGGTCTGAGGTTGCCTCTACCATTCTGACTTTGAAGACTCACAGATCGCCGTAAGATCTCTATTTACTGGCTCGGGCAATTACTGGTTGCACCTCACCACAGATGGCTTTAGTAAGAAGCTACAAGTACAAACACACCCGACTTAGCTCTCCTGCTTAAAGCTCTATTCTGATCACACGTGATACCTGAGAATTTGTCCATCACACTGATAGCACCAGAGAAAGACAGGTGAATAAAGCAACTTTTCTCTCTGACACCTCCAGAAACTTTCTGGGTATTAACCAGAAGCTGTCATAGCTACAGAGATCAGGACAGGTGAGGATTGGCATTGGTACTTGCTGTAATAACTTCTACATTTATTCTTTCAATGAAATCGTAAACCATGCCCTGGACCCCTCTCTTCCAATCACTGTTACAAAAAATGTCTGTTGAAAAAAATTTAAGGCATATAATTTCTCATTCTCGCTGAAGTTCCCCCTATTTTTTTTAATTTTATTTTATTTTACTCCAATAGACTGACAGATCTTCTGAGCATTTTGTATCTAACAGTCTGTTCAGCTGACAATACTGAAAGGCTGAGGATGCGGGTGTGAGGAGAGAGGGTGAGGATGACAGTAGATAAGGTGAAAAGAAAGGAAAAAAAGAAATACTCTTGCGTATTACCTAAAAAGTTCCTTCCCCACTTTAGAGTGAAATTTAGTCTGCACATGAGTTTCTACAGAGAGACTATAAATCCAAGTTACATAGCCACATACTAAATGCACCAAGAGAAGACACTTCTCTTTTTTCCTTGATAAGGTGTCCCCTTCTGCCACTACAAGATGAGTAAATTACTCCACCTGTCTAACTGATCCCCAGTATTCAGCCTGACACTGACAATGGCAGTGCACCTGTTAGTGTGATGGACAAGTGATTGGCAGCATGGCATTTGCTGCTTTCTATAATAAGTTGGTTATTATACAATGATGTTGACAATCTAGAGACTGCAAATATTAAACTGTAACTAGGCACAGGTTTGAAAAAGAAAAAAATAAACCAGGTTATAGGTGAAATGTGACCCTGAATAAATTTTATGCCGAAGGTCTCTTTCATTTTGAAAAGAAAAATATCAAATTTTAAGTATGACACTTTTCCTTAGGAGCAAATTATTTTATTTATGTATAGCCACCAAATATCAGTTCTGAGTTTTCCCATAAACTAGGCACAAGATTGCAAGTCACTGCCTTGATGATCTTCTCAGGTGTATTGCATCTTTAAATGCAAAAGTGTAAGCAACTACAGTTACAGTCTTTCTAAGAATACATCTTCTGCAGCCATAGTAAACTACCACTGTGAAGCAACTATTCTGTTTTCTCCCCCATGGTCCTGCTACTCAATCCCCCTCTGTACAACATCACTCCAGAACAAGCATCCCTGCACTGTCTCAGGACCAACAAAAGCTCCACCATCTCTTAGCAGTTGGAAGTCTGAACGGCCCTGGTACATAACAGAGGACACCAGTTTGTAGCTTATAAAACTTACTGGCACACCTAGAAAACAGAATAAAGATCCATTCTTTATGGAATTTAAAAACAACTAAGAAAATCTCAGGACTTTTTTTTTGTAATTATTTAAACCCAGCATCTTTTTTCCAGCTGCTATCAGCATCAAGCAGAATAAACCCACTGTATCAATTATACATGTCTGAGGTCAGCTCATCCCTGTCCTATTTTCACCCTAATTTTTAATAGCAGGGAATTACTTTACACCTTTACATGGGAAATTTACCGCCAATATTATTCTTGCTAGCATTAGTTATCATAATGATTGATATCCTTGATCTTCAATTAAAAGTTTACAGTGTTAAGGGAAACGTCTCAGTCAGACCATTCACGAGACTCCCTGGCAGTCCCACTTCAGAGACTTTACCAGGACCGAAGGCCCCTGGCAGCGGGCGGCTCCAGAGTGCCTCTCTTGAGCCCCCACTCACCCCTCTCACACAGCCACACCAGGTTTCCTCACCGGCTGGGCCCCGGTTTCCCACGGCAGAATCTCGGATGTCTCGTTCCATAAAGCCATTTACTCATTTCCTACCTAGTCCTTGGCTCCTGCCGTGTCACTGAGCGTCTGGTCACCTGGCTGGGGCACAGTCCCCGTGCCCTTTGTTATGAAAAAGATGGGCAATTCATGGCCTCTTGCCTCGGGCTCCTGCCAAGAGCTCCCACTGCAGCTGTACCCCAAGCTACCTGCACTCAGAATGTTCCACAATAACAAACATTCTCGAAGTTTCTGGGGTTTTTTTCTTTGTTTGTTTGTTTAATTGTGTCAAGCTGTAATACATGCCAAATTGTTGCTACTTTCCATGAGAGCATTTCACGTTGGAGAGTGTTACTGTGATGAAACACAGGCAACACATGCAAATTCTGAAACGTGAAGATTACGATGTGGCACCCTAAAACCTAGCATTCTAATTACATTGTTCACATAAATACTCCTTGATTTTCTTTTCACCATGATATAACAGATGTATAATAACATAGACCCTGTTCAGCAAATGACATAGGATATGAATTTTACACGGTGTTCTAATTAAATTGCTAATCTTGGTCCCAGTGGCTACATTTGTCCTATAATTCTGAACAGCAGCAGGTCAGAGCCTTAACCTCTGGCACATGTATCAGCATGGTCAAATTGTTCATTAGCCTGTAAACTGTCCACTGTTTGGACTGTAAGAACTTCCTACAATCCCTGAATGTTGCTCAAGCTGTCAGTATGGCCTGAGACTGCTCTCTAGGCAGGCAGCCTTTTCTGAGAATGGAAAACATACAGTCAGTGAAGGTGGCCAATAAACGTATGGCTGTGGTCACTGCTGTGATATTTGAAGAATGGAATTTGCCAGATCCCTTTGATAACCTCTAAACAAAACCAACATATTGCAGAGAAATGGAAAACACATGAAGTTACACACTTTAAATCAACGCTAAGCCTTTAAATAATCAGTAAGCCTTAACAGCCCTTGTAATGCCTAGATCATTTTTAAAACATGGTATAAAAGAATACTGCAACCTTGCTAAAAAACTTCAGCATTTAACGTTGAAGTATGCAGCTTGAAGTTTTGCTACAAACAGAAGGCTTAGTGCTGATTCATGATGTTACAATTAGAAAAAAGCTACAAAATTCTAGTCATAAGACCTCCTGAAAAGGAAAAATAGCAGAGTTTAGAAATAGTCCTACCGTGTGTTCACAAAACATCATTGACAATTCACGCATTTATTAGTAAGGGATAAAATAGTAATGTGTTAATAAATTCCATCCATATTATCTACAAATCTTATAAGTCAGCCTTTAGGTTTATAGCCATTGATTTTAACTGCATATTGCAAGTCCTACAGATCTGTATAAAACCATACCTAACACATGGTATTCACATCTGCAACATGCTCAGAAAAATACAGCTGAATAGCTTCTAAACATTTTCAAACATTAGGAGGTATTTCAAATAATTATTTCCTATACAGAGCAGTTACTAATACATACAGGCACACACACAGAGAAATGTATATACAAACACACATACAGAAATAATTTTCTGTTCTAAGTTTAGTGGGATAAAAGTCACTGAATTAAAAGAAAGCTGAAACAAGCAGTTACTCTAAATGACTGCTGCAATGCAAAATCCAGTCTCACAAAACTTGCACAGTGACTCAAAATATATCATTTTTTTCCAATCTAAATGCTATTTTTCAATTCAGTGGGCCTCAAGCTTTTCAACAAACTGGATCAATTTGAAGCTACTCATTCAAAAGGGTTTCTTAAATGCCAGTCCTAGAATTCAACATGACAGAAGAGACAAAGTCATCTTCATTTCTAGTCACAATCAGCTGTGTGCACAGGCCCACATGAGCATAGGGACCTTAGACTGTGCTGTGGGTGCAAGCTGCTCAGGGAAGAGCAAACAGGCTTCCATTTTTTTTTTTCCTATATTGCAAATAGGGCAAGTAAATTGAATAGTTCTTAAAATAAAAAGTGGTATTTTTTTAGTATCACTTCTGTTGGACAGCTGAAAATTATTATACCAGGGGAAGAATAGAAGAAGTGATTGCTTTTTAGCTAAGCAAATGGATAGTGAGCCCTGCCCACATACAGGAACACTACCCAATTTCAGTGACTCCCTAAGTGCTAAACTCAGTCCTCAAAATTTCAGAGCCTGCATAAGCCTTGACCACACACAATTGCAATGACACAGCACAAGCACATGCCCAAGTCTTACACCAAAGGTCTGGTAACAGTTTGGGAGAGAATGCAGTCTCTGACAGCTGTGAAAAACTGCTGCCATGACACCATGCTGGGGAATGGGGAAGTGGTAAGTGGAAGTTCAAAAGACTCTGGAGCAGCTGCTCTGTCTCCAATGCACACCTTTACTCATGTAACCTAACTCTTTGATCTCCTGTAGAAATTCGGCTGCCTTATGCTGTTTGCAAGCAGAAGGCACATTAGTGCAGATCCATTTGTATGCAGCTGATTTGTTTCTATACAAATGCTTCAAATATAGGAGAACTAGCTCTGCTGGTGAATAGTACAGGAAAAATAAACTAAGTATAGGAAGCACAGCTTATGTTTTAATAAAAACCACAAAACCAGGAAAGTACATTGTGTTTTTTATAGGAATAGTAAGAAAAACGCAAAAATGGAAAAAATTCTCAGACATTCGGAGGAATGAGAAAGTTCTTTCTGTAGTGGCTTGGATATTTACAGGTGGAACATACAGGATGAAACACAGAGAGTAGGACAAGGAAAGTAAAGGTCTGTTCAAAGACTTTTCCTATCTTTAAAGACTAAATTTAAAGATTTGACATTCAGAACGCAACAGACATACTTACATTTGATGGATGTAGTTTTGCTCTCTAGCTTTTTTTTATTTTTTGGTCATCCTGACATCACCTCATTTGCTGTAACATAAGCTAGCAGTAGAACTGGTGTGTAAGCTGGATACAGCACCCCACCTTCAACTCTCAGCTCCTCTGAAGCCCAGCAGAACACCGTCTCTCATGAGATGGCACCCCATCTGTCCTGATTTTTGAAGTGCCGAGCTATCTCAGCCAAGCAGACAGCATCCTGGCACATCTCTCAGGGAAGGCTCTTCACTCTGCTGTAGCCCACAGCAACTCAGGTACAGAAGGTTAACAGTAAGAAAAAAAATTATGAAATATTTTTGTTTCCCGAGAAAGTAAAGATACATTGAGCTGGCCCCAAAATGTGTTCTGTTCTCACATTTAGCTGCAGGTTTATGAACTGTGTCACAAAATAAATTAAGATTCCTGAAAACAGCACATCTATCTTGCCCTTCTGAAGCTCAATTGCATCCAAACACATGAGGGCATTCTGATGAGTGTCCTTTCCACAGTACAAAAAAGGGCATAAGTTTTGTTCACAGCCAGTCCCACTGTGTTGTTTTGTCTGTTATTTTTATTTTCTCTTTTACATTATTTTGATTGATGGTTCTATCAAATCTGTGGTAGTAACCAACTGGAAAACAATGGTCCCAGTGCAAAAATACAACAGAGTTTAATACAGATAAAACCAGAGTTCCACAGAAGTTTTTCTAAAAAATGCACAAAGCCACCCTGGTGTAAGGGCATCTTTTAAATCAACTTTCTAACAGGATTATATGTTAAGACAACACACTGAAAGTAGTAGGTAGGGTACTCAGGTATTACTTCCCCTAGCAGATATTCAGTTCAACACAGCAAGTCACTAACTATTATCCATTGCTGTCCCTACGTAAGTATTCAAACA
Organism: Phainopepla nitens; assembly: GCA_013400175.1. Lineage (NCBI taxonomy): Eukaryota > Metazoa > Chordata > Aves > Passeriformes > Bombycillidae > Phainopepla > Phainopepla nitens. The sequence goes on along the minus strand of VXBQ01015753.1, from coordinate 443,039 downwards.
AATATAAAATTTAGATGTATGTAGTAAGCAATCTGAATGTGGCTCATAATATTCTAGATTTTATAAAATCTTTAGAGGCAAATTATTTAAAAATCTTAAATTCCAGTAACTCCATAGAGTTTTATTTTGGAAGGGCTATTGTGAACTGTCACAATGTGGAAAAGACTGAATCATCAACTATTAGCATCTTATCTTTATACTGAATATGTTTTGGTTCTTTGTGAAAGCTACCCACTTTTGCAATATTTTCTTTGAAAAAAAAAAAAACACAATCTTTTTTTCAGAGAAGAAAAGACGTAGTAGTTTTACTTTCTTATAAGCATCTTTTTTTGTTTTATTTTTCTGCCTCACAGTCTGTTTAAGAGACCCATGTTACATTAGTAACACAACTATGTTACATTAGTAATTTTATAGACCCAGAATCTCCCAAGATTTCAGTCAAGAAATATATTAAATCTACATAAAAATTAATCTTTTGACAAGATGTGGTATACTCCTAGTAATAGTTTTACTCTTTTTGTCATAATATGTCTCTTAGCACCATCGCACAGTTGCAAAATCATTAAGACACAGTCTCTGTCTTTTAAAGGGTAAGAAAAGTCATAAAATAATCCTTTCCCAGAAGAGGACTATATGCTGTTGACTCAATTCCAAATAAAGTCATGTTGTACCAAAAACACTCTCTAGTTGAGAAACATCCTGCCATTGGCTCCTGCTGTAATTTACAGCAAAGAATTGAAGTGAGCATATACTATGTGCATTTACTCTTTTCTTTACCCTGAATCGGAAGGATTCCCTCCCCCCCTCATTGAGTATCTGAAAGGCAGTGCTAATTAACTGTAAGCTGCAGTAGCTGCTAGACTGCAAAAAATCTCTTGTCAGGTTAAGGGCTCTCTAGATATTTTTGAAATCTGAGTATAGAGGCTTTAAAAATTAACCCTAGAAGAAGCAGTAAAATCAGAGTACTCCAATTTAAAAGTCTGCTGAATCAAGAAGAAAGTATTTTACTGACTCCACTGGAGTTTGAATCTGGACCTTGCAGACTGGTACGGAAAAACATGACCAATGGAAGTGTCATTACATAAATCCCTAAAGACTGTATCACTCAAAACCTTCCTCTGTAGAGGGGTCATTCAAAGCCTTTCTGCAATGCACCACACTGCACCACACTAAGAAGAATCTTCAAAAATATTACTCACGTTTGTAAGAGGAAAAGCTGAGGTAATACATCATCTTTCTGTACGGGATCTTCAAGCAAGCATTTAACACTCCTGCAAACATTATGACCCTGAATAGTATTATTAAGCCAAACCTACTTACTGTGATACCCTGGTGATCAGTTTCCTGCATCTAAATTATTGTGATGGCTCATTTACAAAGCCTCATTCAAAAAATTCATAAGTGGAAAATGACAATATTATAAAGGTTTATGGTTTTTTTCCCTAATTATGAGTAAATAATACAGATAAAATTACAACAAAATTTAAAACAAAAACCAAAAGCAATCAAACAAACAAATTAAAACGAAACAAACAACCCTCAAAACAAACAAAAACTAAAAATAAGTATAACAGACAATAAGAAGCAAGTTTTCTATGCATTTCTTAGTGAAACCAGTTGTTCTAGTCTGTCCCCTCAACTGCACAAAAAGGTGAAGTGATGGATTTTGCATTCAAAACCACAAATACATTGTGTTCTTTCACTTTTCTTATAAATGCCCACAAATGAGGCAGAGCAAGAGTGACGAGGCAAGGCTTATCACTAATTGTGGGCATTGTGCCAGATGACTCCCTCCACACAATGCTTTCTCAGAATCTGAGAAAAATTAAATATGTAAAAGAGAACATCAGAAAGCCTAGCAATTTTTTATGCAAGTTTCTCCTCTATTAAAATAAGAGGAGAATCAGACGAGTTTATGTTTTAAGAAATTCTACCCCACACAAAGAATAGGAAATTAATTAATTGCATAAGAAATACTGTGTGCATACATTAGGCTTTTCTTCCACTGACAAAACAAATATAGGCCGAAACATTTTTACATTGCAAATCTACTTCCTAGGTGAGGCAGAATAAATATAAATATTTCTGAGTGATGATCAGATATTTAAGCTAGAAACAACTGGATTTTTTGTCTGTTGTGCATGTCAAAATATCTAAGATTCAATACAAATTAACATTTAATGGTAAAAGACTGGCTGCTACTCTCACATATTCAACATTCTTAGCATGCTAATAAAACCAGAATTGTCACCCCTATTTAAAAAATAGCCAAAACGTCACAGTCACAGTGGATCAATCTGCTTTAATTATTTTGAGGTATCATTATTAGGTGAACAACAGTTTTTATCCAGTAAGTTCTCCCTGCACACTTTAAATGAGCAGCTCAGTATGACAGAGGAAACATAACAATCAGAACAAGTCATTCATATGTGACAATATAAATGATTCCTCCCAATGTGTTGATGAAAAACACATTTCTATTTGTTCAAGGTATCACACATCATAGCAGAGAATCCTTTAGACTGAGTCCATTCATCACAGCCAGCCGGCTATGTTAGCAGATGAGTTACTGTAACACTACACAGTTCTTTTTTCAGGAGCAAAATTGACTGTATTCACAGGTTAAAATATAAATAGTAGAAACTGAATTGTTGCATGAATAGTATCATTGCAATATAATAGATAAAAAGGAATAAATGAATAATCATGGAGCCTTTCTCCTCAATAGGCTCCTATTGAAAGTTCCCAACAAAACTTCAGAGTAGAACAAAACTTATCTCACATCTGTGCACATTCACTAGCTTCCCAGCTGAATCCAATACATTATCAGAGAAAGTCAGAATTCATGATTCTAGAAAAAAAAATTTTGTGGTTTTTTTTACAAGAAAACAACTCTCAATTAATGCCAACCCTAATTTAATCCTTGATGTAAGACATTCACAATCCTTTAAAATAAAAATGCAATTTAAAAAGGGGGAAAAAAAACCCAATTTACAAACAACAAAAAAAAACCCAAGACCAAACAGCTGTATGCACTTTTGATCTTCAAAAAAGCATGTGTTCGGAGAACCATGTTTGTTTTTAAAACATCTGTAAGTATTTTACAGAAAATTACATTCTGAAAAAAACAACATATTGCAATTACACATCACACACATTGATATTCTCATCTTATGCCTACCATACCAATACTTCATCTAATACTGATATAATGAGCATATGCACCACCTACAAGTTATTATTGCAATTAGAATACATTTTTTACTTTAAAACACTTTTATTTGTAAGAAGAAATAGGATTATTTTAGCTAAATCCTTATTTTGCACCAATCATACTCTTTTTTAAAAAAACTGCAACTGGGAACAGATAATAGCTGCATAATTCCCATTTAAACAGAAGGTGTGGATGGTGGGTATTTACAAGAAAATATCTTTTAAAGAGACCACCTTTTTCCCTTTCTATCCTAGCTTCAGCATAGCAGTCCCTAATGCTGTTGGCATACACACCTGTCAACTGATCAATGTCTACTGAGTTGCGTAGCCGAGTGTGGGAAAATCACATGATAATCAAATTTCTCTGTCTAAGGGTATATTTGAAACTTTCTACTATCTTCTGAATTTTCATGTTGTTCAGCTTTCAGCTTAATTACCCAGATGTTTCCACAGATGAACAGTGACTCCACCAGCTACTCTTGCGTGCAGGAGCAGGCTGCTGACAGGTGGCTGTACCACACTCGCCATTCTCACACAGACAGTAAAGCACAATGCACTTCACAGGCTGGGAAGCCGGTGATACAAATCCCTCATTTGTACTCTGACGTGACTTTTTGCTCTCTACAGTAGCACTGCTGGCAAATGAGACAGGAGCTCCCTGCCCACACTCCACAACACATCAGTAATGCTCTGTAACTCATGCACTGCTTCCAACAGAGGAGCAGCCGGCTTCCACTGACTCACCTTGCAAGTGGATGCTCACATGCCAGTGGGAAATGAAAATTGATTCCTGCAGATACACTGCACCAGGTGGTTCAAGTATATTTCCTGGGTATGATGGAGGTGGAAAGGGAAATGGGAATCGGGATCTGCAGTAGAGAAGGATCTGCACTGGAGAGATAGGAACAGCATCACTTAAGAAAGAAAGTCTATTTTTGCTGTTACGGTTCCCAACCAGAATCACAGAATTCAATCAGATCCAAGGGTAAACACAAGTTGTTTCTTTACATGTTAAGTACGGCACACAGATCTTGTATAGTAATGAGTAATCTATTATTCCTGTGCCTCCCTCAGAAAGTCTGTCCCTTAGCTATGCTTCACAGCAACCCTGAGTTGTTATTGATACCACAGACTCATAAATCAAATCACAAAAAAAAAAAAAAAAAAAAAAAAAAACAAAGCACAGATTGGAAAATAATTTTGGGCATTTAAAAATCCAAAAACTTAATGATCACACATGTGCATCTATAGGCCTGAGACAAGGACCCACATTTCTTAGGCCTTCTCAGGTGAAAAATAAAGTGTTTCTAAATTAGACATCTTTTAAATTGGAGGCACTGCAAAAGCTTACAATGCCAAATCCCATTCCATTCTATATATTGTTATTTATTATAACTCTCCTAGAAAAAAGAGAACTGGCCTCCTAATCCAGATATGTCTAACAAATGTTCCTAAGTTTCTGTCAAGATGAGTTAGTCTTAGAATATTATCTCTCTGCTGGTTATTAAACCTGACTACAAAAATGTTAGGATGCTTTTCCTGGAGCAGAAGTTAAAAGACAACACACTCGAGTGACAACGTCAAGTTGTGTGAGATGCAGACAACGAATGTATACACAATACAGATTCCCAGGAAGAACAGACATTCAGAAGTGGTTCAATGAGGGATCTAAACCACATCCCACTCCCATTATGGACAAAAAATAGATTCCCTCACTTCAGTAAGGAAGAGTAAACACCTGGATGGTATATGACAGCTTCTCAAACTCAATCCTGTCTCTCTGTCATTTAATCAGCATGATAATGCATGCAACTCCTCAAGCAGTAAATATGTGATTCAATGACTACAACGACAAATTATGAAATCACATAAGCAAATGAATGCAAGAAAGGCTAAGTACTCTCTTTTTCATTTTTTTAATACCTTCCACCATCCTTTAGCAACAATGTTGGTCAAAATACAGAAGATGAATGTGAATTCATGTGATTAAGAAGATTCATTTCTCCTCCTTACCCAAAATATGAGCTTATTTCAAGCCTCACTAACAGTTATTACAAAATAGTAATTCCAACAGTATAGATTCACTGCCCAGAGTCACTACATCTGTTGTGTGAGTGCCTTAAGCTTTGCTATGCAGTTGCAGAGGCAGACTGAGCATGCCCAGCAATATGTTCAGCAAGTGATGTATTCCAGCTGTTTCTTACCCTTATATATACACACATGTTTTGACAATGCTCTAATATGAAGGGCATTGCTGTCAGGAGCAATCTTTTTGCAGCTACAATGCACAGTCTTTCAGAAAACCATGCAGAAGGGCTAGGAAAGTTACTGTATTTAGGAAACACTGTCTTATCAAATCTTAACCAGTGTTTACCATGTGAGCAGTAAATCCTTTCTTTCTAATAATTCCCATTTACTACTTAATGTGCAAAGGGAATGTATGGGTTTATAGGCACAGTCATTTGCTTTATTAGAAAACATTACTGACAGCCCTTTGGGAACATTAATACCTGCTAGTTATTTTCTGCTTTTTAATACAAAAATGAAGACCTCAGTTTTTATATGTGCAATAATATTGTTGTTATCATAAAAACAGATTTGTGTTACTCAGATCTTTTACTGTTTTCACAGGTCTGGTTACATGAATTCTAATTATCTTCAACAGAAAAAAAACCTGGAAAACTCTTGGAGTCATGAATTTGTAATGTGTAACAGTTTATTCTCCGTAAGTAACTTACAGAGATTATACAGAAGATAGTGTTTCCCCTTCCAGAAAGAAAATAATTATTTTCATAGAATTTACTGCAATAAATATTTGTGTGGAAGATCTTAGTAGTTAACACCAAATGAATCTTTCAGCCTGAAAAAAAAGAAAGCCGATGAATTCCTCGGAAAGCAGCTAACAGCTAAAGAGGAAAAAAGATATTTTAGATAAAGATTCATAAGAACATACAGTTCATCTCCAAAAGCAGTTGGAGTTAAGAGAGCAAAAGCTCAGTCACATTTTAACTTTTTGCTCTGCAGGGAACTTTGGAGACTATTGGCAGCTTCTGAACCAAAGCATGCAGTTTTGCTAACGAACAGGTTAGCAACCCTCATTTTTAATTTTATTTTTTTTATAGAGAGTAACCCTATTCCATTATCTGAAAATAATGGTCAAGAGATATTTTCTATAGCTCCCATCTATGTGGATTTGATTACAATGCTATAGTTTAAGTGTAGCTGTTCCAAAAAGAATCTACCTTTGTACTGAAACCTCTCAATCTACTAACCATAAATTTCTAGAAATGAATTGTTCTGACATCCTGCCCTAAGAAGGAGAGTAACAGATGAGATAACACCACAAAATAGAAGCTTTCCTCACTTTTCTCTCTCACACAGAATTTATGGCTTTTCTACCCACTGTCACTTAGACTTCTTTTTTCCAAGTTTTCATACTAGTCCTTCTCCTGTGAAATAATTTACATGCATATTCACTATCACTGCTTACTGTCACTGCATTGTTACATCAGGAACAGGACTCCAGATGAGGAAGAAAGCTGTGAGGGTTGGGGTTTTTTTGTTGGTTGGTTGGCTGGGTGTGTTTTTTTTTTTAGTGGTTTTGTTTTGGGTTTTTTGGTGGTTTTGTTGTTCTTGGGGTTTATTATCATTATTATTATTATTTTGGAGGCGTTTTTGTTTGTTTGCTTGTTTTAATTTTGGGTTGTTTGAATTTAAATCATAGTAAATGAAATACCAACTATCACTTTAAAAGGAACTTGGGCAGTGCAAGGTGCATTTTGGAAACAAAAATACAGTAGATTACTAACATTCTAACTGCACACTACTAAACTTTCCTAACGAAGACTGAAGTAGGATTTCTAGCTTTCATATGTCAGAATCACACTATATTTGCTATTTAATATTCAGTACGTCCTCAGTTTCTGACTTCTACAGACAGTTAAAACATTCCTATCTTCAAAGATGTGTTTTGAAATGTACTTTAAGTAGCTAACAAGTTACAGAGTGAGAAAAGAAGTTTTAAAAGTTATTGTGCCTAAAGAAGAGATAAAATTGTTGAGAAGAAATTCAAGTATACACTGAAAGTGTAAGCCTCACCATACTAGTGCCTTTCTGGTACTTAGATAGCAACAGTCATAACTCCTGTTTTTTACCTCACTGGAGTTTCCTCTACCAGTAATAGCAAAAAACTATTCAAGCCTTCATGACTTTTGTCTTTAAGATACTGCATCTGTGTCACATTATGAATATGAGCAAGTTACCAAATGCATATTCCCAGGTTTTTACACATTGAGAGCTGCTTACAGAATTACAGAAAAGCTGGAAAAGAGAGAGAATATGATAATTAAGACATCTGAAATACATTCTATTAGTTCTGTTTCTTGTGGCTTCTCTATGTTCTCAATAAAAGTTCAATGAAGTTTTGCTCAAGTAAAGTTTTGCTATTCTTTTTTCTCCCTCTTCTTCAAAAACTTCCTGAAACACCACGGGACAAACTGAGACAGGGATGATTGGAGAGAAAATAATTTTCAGTACACTCCAGGAAGCCCCCAAACCACACACTAGGCAGTTATTCTTACACAACTGTGCAATAACACAATGGGTGGATTTTGTAAGAAGTGGTGGATTCCAGTAAAACCAACCAAACACACACATCAATTTTCTTCACATTCAATTTCACAGTGCAATATCCATCTCTGAAAATTAAAGAAATCAAAAAAAACATTCGGAATACTATTCTCTTCAAATAAAAATATTATCTTTAAGAGTGACTACATTATAATGACAAAGCAATGAATTATTGTATCAGTTTAATCTAAAATAAACACGATTTAGAATATTTGGTGGGGAGGTGAGAGCCTGCATCCTCCTTTCACCTAAGGAAACTGAACCATTTAGGATATTTGCCATACTCCTGTGTCTTCATAAATCTCATGCTAGACTCATCATCCAATAACAGTATCAGTTAATTAGTGTGTTTGAATGCTGGTCTGAGATTTATAGCATAGAGTTTTAGAGTCCTACATTTAAGGCAGAAGAGAGTTTTGTTCCACTGTTCAGTGCTGAAGATCTTGTTGTTCATTAAAAAAAAAAAACACATTAAACGGGGGCAACTACTGATGTTTAACCACTTAAATTAGGTTTCCACTCTGCAAGAGAAAACGTAAGCTGACATGAGCTTGCAAGGAAAGCAGTCTCCTACTTTTGTCAAATCAAATAAAAACTAACTTAAAAGATACTTTGGTGTTCCAGTTTCGAAGTTAATGTCTTTTGTAGCACCTCTAGAATAAAAAAGAAGCAGATTCTGTTGGACATTCTTCCTATCTTAGAATTTAGAACTCCAGATAGGTGTATCTTCTTTTAACCCATGATATAACTTTGTTTCACTTTATGTAAAATATAACTCTGATCCAGAAGGGAGAATAAACATGTCAAGCCAGAATTTAGTAAGGGACTAGGCACACTATCCCGCTTTTTAAAGAAAGTTTCTCTCTGCCAAGATACAGAAACAACGCTTGAAAGGGTGGCAAATAACATATATGTTTCCTTCTGCACTTCCATTGTACAGCATTTAATTATCCTCGGAGAAACAAGTTCAGGTATATTTAAATAAAAAACCAGTAAGAACAACAAAATGGAAAAAAAACCCAAAACCAACCAAACAAAAAAACCCCCACACACAAAAAAAAACCAAAAAGAGGTGCTTGAACTATTCAGCACTTTACAGGTGATGAAGTATTGGTCTCCAAAATATACAAACTTCATTCTAACCAGCAGCTGAGATTATCTACCTATTAAAAAAATCACAGCAAAAAAGAGTCATTGAAATAGAGGGAGTGGATCAAGAATTAGAGACAGGAGACTGCTTGCAAAAAGCATTCTAGGATGCTTCTTCTTGTCTAGACATTTTTAACCCTTAGCTAGTGTCGATTTTAAGTTACACTGCTGCAGATAGTTCATTTATGCAGACCATGAGAAAATATCATAATTAGGCTATTTTCCCTGATGGGCTGCTAAACCCTACACTTTCAGATTCCAAGTGTTTAATTCAACTCCTTGGGCAGACATTCTGTCAACACGTTTAGATCTACAACCTGAGAGAATGACCAGGGACAGTCTTTGTGCAGGTAAAGTCTTACATGTCTGCAAAAGGTGGCATTTATGGGAGGCTTGGGTGACAGACAGTAGCTATTCCAATTTTGCAAATTCAGTACTAGTTGGTGCTGCTTTCATGGTAGGTGGCTGTATTTCAAATTTAAGTTTAATCTAAACACTGTTTGCTATACAGGTCTCTGCATATCTTCCTAGATATGCATAGACAGAGGAAAATCTTTTTTTTTATTATTTGTTTCTTTATGTGCAATGTATTTTTTCCTAGTATGATGTAGCTGAAATGTTTAGATAGTAGCACCTATTCCTCATGTAAAAAGTGAATTTTTCAGATTAACTAATTAAAAACTATTTGAGCAGAACTTTTTCGCAAGAGATGTAAAGTACAAGTGAAATAATGTTTTCACAAAAAGTAAAAAATATTTGTGATGGTGATTACATTAAAAAGAGCACTCTGGATGTATTTTAGAGACAAAATCTGATTAAAAATCATCTTGAATGACAAAGATGATAAAGTTATGAATATATTGATTATTTAAGATTTAGGAATAAATCTTAACTGACATCTTAATGAAAAGTTCTTATACTGTGCAGTGCACCTGCTTGTTCAAAAGGAACTCAGTATGTGAGGATAAGAAAAGCAATAAAGAAGGTTGAGAGATTAAAGCCCACCACTTTAAGCTCTGGAATATTTATCTACTTATTCTATTTTTAATTCATCTGACCATCTTCCCTCTGTCTGGCTCATTTTTGTCTGACCTTACTGTCTGGAGATCCTCTCAAAATGACAACAGAAAGCACAGCATGATACGCAGTATACATCTCCTAGCTTACCACACTTAGGAGAAAACAAAATAAATAAGTAGTGTAGTCACACAAGTCAAGATCTCCTCCCAATCACTTTTAAAGAAAGAAAGAATAAAACAGTGACATTTTCTATGTCTCATTAGAGAACCCCATATATAAAAAAAATATGTACTCACGTCACATCCACACACGACTCTTTCACTTTGTTATAAATGAACTGCATACCTAAGTTTCTCTGCTAGCAACATGCACAGACCATTACACCTTTACAAAGCCAAAGAAGATGATTTAAAAAAAAAAATTCAGTACATCTACAATACAGTTATACTAATTCATTCTTTCTTATGGAGATGTTAATGACTGCCTGCAATAGTTTCACTGATAATTCATTTATAATCTGCTTCCATCTATTGGCAAAAAAAAAAAA
>VXBQ01015753.1:396798-432456 GCA_013400175.1 Phainopepla nitens | reverse complement strand
AAAAAAAAAAAAAAAACTTTCAGCACTAGTATTATATGAAAGTGTACTTTTTTTATCAATATAAAGTTAAAAAGTTATTCTTGGAAAAAATTACCACCCTCACCTGTTTTACTGCTGTCTATAGTTGCTCTTTGCTTTACTTAGGGCTGTATAAAACAGAATTCTGCTCTGCAGCAAGAAAGATGCTGTGATTACCTGTGAGTTGTAGCACACTGCTTAGCAAAGAACTACATATTTCAGTATGAAGCCAAGAGAAATTCACCATTTGTTTAGAGATTGCTGATGCTTGAGTAAAGGCATTGCTTGGTTTAGCTTTACTATTTCAATAGCAATTTCAGTATCTATTTATTGATTATTTCATCTTTGAATAATCAACTTCATTTCCTTTTTTAAGTTGGTTATTCTTTTATACAGACACACTGCTTGTTTTAAATAGGTATCTTTTAATTTTCCTTTTTTATTTTTTCCCTAATAAACAAGTGAACTCACCTTGGTCATGTCTCAGACTTTCTTAGAAGAAAAACAGAACAAAGCAAGATAATTCATTCGTGTATCAGTTTAACCCAGTTAAACATACAACATTAGAATACAAACTGAATGTGTACACACATGGATCTTAATTGGTCTAGTAGACTCTCAAACTGTTCCTTTATAGCTGTTGAAGAAATAAAATAAATTAGCCACAAAGCTTCATCTGAACAGCCAGAATAGGTTTTTTCTCTCTCATCTGTCGCCTATTGGAAGTCATTCTCCTTTCTAAGGTCTGATCTTCCCAGACAGAGAGCTTGCAGAGGTTATCAAACATGGCACAAGTGATTTCTAAAACATCCCTGTAGCTACTGACAACCATCTCCCATTAGAGGACTTCTCACTATCCAAATTTTTAATTTCTTCAGGCACACATTTTCATAATCAACCCTCACATCCCTATTTAAACTTGCCATCTCACTGTCTGCCACTAAAAAGCGGTAGAGTTCCAACCCACGCAGTATTACTGGAGCACAGGTAACTGAAAATATGAACCCACACACTCCTCTCATACAAAGGCAGAAAGCTTCCCATATCAGCTCAAAATCTGACTCCAACTTTCACTGGAGTTTTACCACTATACCAGAGAGTGAGGTGATCCATGAAACATCTCCTCAAATATTGCATTGTACCCCTTTTTAAGGATTACACTTTGTAACCACCCTTTTTTTTTTTTTAAATTTTCTTTTTTTTCCTTTCCTCTCCATGCCAAAATTCGCAACAGGTTATTCTACCTTATGTAGCTTTACAAAGACACCTGCCTGCACTTACAACCCCTTTTCTGAACACAATTTTCAAAAACACATTTACAAAATATGTATAACTGGGCACTGATGACTGTGGTGGGGTGGACCCTGGCTGTATACCAGGTACCTACCCAAATTCTATCACTCTGCTTCTCAGCAGGATGAGAGGAGAAAAATAAGAAACTCAATCTTAGCCAAGTTCAATACAATGACTCTTGAGGAAAATGAGAATGTCTTATTATGCTGCTTAAGAGAGCTTTATAAAACTAAGCCTGCCCATTTATGCAAGTAACATGCTATACAGCCAGATATCATACAAAACAAGATGTACAAAAAAAAGGAAGGAGAAAAAAAATTTCAGCCAACTACCCAAGCACAATTTGGCTAAAACAAAAGTTATTCTACAGCACAGTCAGACATCATAGACATGAAAGCAGTTTTATTCTGATCAATACTGATATGGTTCACAGAATCTCAGCAGAAAGCAGTCAACCAGAGTCCACTATCGGTCAAAGAGATCTGACCTCCAGGGCTGGGATCCTATAATGTTTGAGACCCAGACAGAAACAAAATATTATTCACTCACAAATTAATCACTGCCATTCTCAAAGCTGCCTTCTAAGGAAAGGGGTGAATGAATTAGCAAGAGAACTAACTTCAAAGGGTGCTTTACAGAGAAGACACATGTAAATAGCAGTGCTTCGATCAACAGTGCCCACCATCACCTGCCTTTCTCCCAACACAGATCTACTATTTGTCAATAAAACTATGATTGATTTCAGAAAAAGCAACCGCTCTATATATTGGTCATTGGGTTGAAATACACCTGGGGAAGGTTTTGAAATTTGCATTATCTAAAGAGTGCACTATGACTTTACGCTGAGATACATTTTGTATTTAATATGATCTTATATGAAGGAGCATCATGGGAATTAGTCTGTCCTATTCTTTTTAAAAAACAGATGCTAATGACACTGTTACCAAAGAGTTAAAACATCATGTCATAGGCTATTTCCCACATATCTGGAGTAATTCCTACATCACTTACAGAAACAGATCACTACATATAGACAATATGTTATAATTAGGAATAAAAACCCCAAACCAAAACTAACAAAACCCCCAAACAAACAACTAACTACAAAAGAAAACAAAACCCCAACCAAACAGTCCCTCTTGGAAAAGAAGAAAAAAAAAAAGTATATGGGACTAATGAAAACTACTTTATTTTCTAGACTCTGCTAGCTCCACAGGATTCCACTTCTCCAGGCCTGTGTCCATTTCCAGCCACTTTATTGGAGTCCAACTTGACTTAATGATTCTAGCTGATAAGAGAATGCAAACAGTTAACTCTTAGATCATTTTGCAAGGTGGTGCTCAGTGAAGGGCATGCAGGAAGGCACTGCCTCTTCTGTCAGGTCACATTTTCGAAGCATGTCACATAGAAAAAAGGCTCTTGAGCTCTGTAAGCAGTAGAAAGTGCAGGTTTACTGCTCAGCAAAAGACAGCACAGCCTATCTAAGTCTTATTGCCACCAGGTATGGCATACATGCAGCAGGAGGCAATAAATGGGATGAACGACTGATTTAATTTAGGCAAGATTATCTCAGGAATTATGCCATATTCTCCTACTCCACTTTCAAGATGAGGACTCAAGCCATCACTTAAGTAGACTGTACAGATAGAGGAAGGTTGTTTCTGCTTGCTTAGAAACTTCCCACAAGCAGTATCATCTTCAAGGAAAAAGAGGGTTTCTCAAGGGAGTTTGTGAGCACAGTAACATACTCTATCCGGTATGGGTACCCTGTATCTACCAGGGAAGCCTGACTTGCTATTGTCTTGATCACTGTGCAGTGATCTGCACCTGGAAAAATAAGCATAAAATGATGCTTTCTTCTAGTACAGTAGCATTTTTACACTTACATTACTCCATGGTAAACAATTACACACTTCACAAAACAGTGAAAGAAGGTGTGAAAGACGTTACTTTTACCGGTCCTTCACTGTTTCTCAGCAGAACACAAGTATAAAAATGATGCCAACTGCCTGCAGTAAGAGTCACCTGTCTCCATACAAGAATTTCAAAGCATTTTTCAAATGACCAATTCCCTCTACCTTCACTCAAAAGAACCCCATCCTATATTAGGATATAGTCAAGTAAAGCAAGCCACAAAAAAGTTCCCTAAGGTCAAAGGTAAGTCAGCTGAAGAAACTCCTATGTCTCCTACAGATCTTATTCCCAATCCCCTGCCCAAACCCTTATGTCACACCAACACTTTGTAATGGCACTATCCATACAGGCCCTCATTGCTACACACATTATATACATATATACACATTTTCTATGTATTGTGGTTGCTCCATCTCTCCTTTTCCTTTCCTGCAGGCCATCAAAAGGACTCACTAATCCTCCTCTCATACAAATGCCTGGTTTTCCTGACACCCTGATGTTCTTGTAGATGTGGGTTTGTACTTCTTCCCTTTTCCTCACAGTGGGTGAAGCTTATGCTATCTTTATGTTGAGTGATAGGATAAACACAAAAGCAGAAAGAAATAAACAAGATAAAAAAGAACAAGATAAGCAACAGTAAGAAGTTTCACAAATCTCCTCAACTGATGATGCTGGGCTGTGACAAATCAGGCTTGCATAGATTCTGTCATAAGCTAGCAAAAAGACAATACAACTTTTAAAGGCCATCCCTGTTTTCAAAACTCTGCATTAAAACAAGAAGTTGTCTTTAATTGTATTTTACTAGCCAATAACTGTGTTCTTCTTCCCTTTTTCAAGTGCTGACACAAGTCACATGCTTGCAAAACATGGTTGCCATTCTTTGGGTAACCAAATTTCATAAAAATACAACACCAGTTAAGAAAGCAGCAGCACTTCTGTTATGAGATGGTGCCATTTATCTCTTACAGGGACCAATCAGACCATGTTTTCTCTAAGAAACCAATCAAAATCTTCAACTCTTTCCAGAGAAAAGGTCATGCTCAGCTTTCAGACATGCTTATAGTCAGCTACATGTGAATTAAGAACTTACCAATACACAATTACCCCTGCTGTAGACGCCTTCCCAGCAGGTACTTTTTAAATCGGATTAATTGTTATGCTCAATATGGCCCTAGCTAATGATATCACAGGTTATGTAATTTCATCTTAAAAGTCCTCTCTCAGCACATGGTATACATGCATACAAAGTGACTGTAAAACTGTAATTCCAGTATTGTAGCAGTAAGTGCAGACTGAAAAAGGTTTAAGGATTTTCTGTATGCCCCATGGGAACTCATCTTAGAATTTTCTCCTCTAGGAGACTCGAGCAGAAAACCATTTTTCTCTTCTCAACGCCATTTATTGCAATAAACTAGTGCTTGCTTATCATAACTGTTCCATGTGCATCACAAAGATGTGATGATCTATGTCCTTAAGTCCCCTCCTCACTTCCTCTTCCGCCAATCTGTCAGCATCAGAAAATTCAAAGGATAAAAATTATGGCACTTAGCATCAAAACCATTTTGCCACGACCCTACTATTTTGTTCTGAAACAATGAACATTACCAAGTCAACACTCTGTGAGAGAGAAAGCTGAACTGGATCTCAGGATAGCACAATAAAAGTACCGTGGTGAGATGTGTGCAATCAGCCAGACAGGGACTTAAACTAGAAGTGGTCTTATTATGCAAACAGGAGTCTCTGGTATGCAAATAGATACAAACAAAGCAAAACACGGGACTCTTGAATAATAACAGCTGCTGCTGACAGTCAAGAAATCATTTCTTACAATCACTTAAAAAATAAACAAGACACACACACCCATTCTAAACATGATTGTCATATATACACCTGAAGTGACTGCAGATGTGACAGGAATGCTTTCAAAATCCAATAGTCTACAACAACTTGTGGCCCTCTAATAGCACACATTCTAGTTAATCTACCTGTCTTGCCACTGGGCCATCACCACTGACACGGCTATATAGGATTTCAGGCTTTCATTAGGGTTGCAGAATTTAATTGCATAAACCAGTTTACAAAAACAGAAAAACTAAATATGCAAAGGAGTAAACTTGAAACAGAGGACAGACAAAGAATGGAAAGTGCAGGTTTGAAGCATTATCAGCATCCTTCATCTACTTTTCCCCCCGACCCCCTACTAAAATAAAGAGGAATACATGTAGTTTTGAGAACAGCGAGAAGCCAGTACCAAAGAAGAGACTCTAAGTCTCCTTTTGTTTTAGAGTTTTTGCAGCAGCAATACTGAATCTGCACTACAATGCTTTGCCTCTGGGCAGCAGCAATACCATAGCATACTACGTTAACTATAAATGTTTAATCACTGCCTATGATCTCAGCATAGTCCACCAGTTTCATTTTGCGTGCATGGGCCAAGCTGTGCAGAAATATCCTAAATCAAGGTTTAACAGCATCAGTTAGAAATTATTCTGGCTGTGAATCCTCTTATCTCCTCTTATTCATACTACCCAGCTCTGAAGGCAGACTGCTTTTCCAGCACAACTGTTTTACCTAAAGATGCACCCCACAATGCAGAGCACGTAGACAAGCAAATTAACTCCCAGTCACATTAATGTTATCTAGACTTCAGTGATATCCATACTCCTACAAGCTACAAAGCCAGCTGTCTGTTTTCTCAGAAGCTTAAAAGTCATAGAAGGACCCAGAAAAAGTGAGAAAATGAGACTGATCAATTTCATTTCAATAAAGCTGGTTTGCATAAAAAGAGGCTTTCTCATAAGTAAAAAAGATTTCCTTATTCACTGGAAGAAAAGGAAAAACTGGAAACAAGGCAGGATATAATGGGTAGGTCCATTATATGATATGTTGAAACTAAATATTCAGACCCCTGGGGCATAAATATGTAACAAACTGACATTCAACATCCTGTAGGCTAATTATGAGCAACTGCACTAGAAATCCTGAATGAACTATTCACCTCCTGCATTGACAGAAATGCACCACCATAACCTGACTTTAATAAAGGATTGATATCTCCAGCATTGTGTTTTAATGAATCCTGATTTGATATTAGTAACAGCTTGGCCCATATTAGTGTACTGGTGATGGCTTCCTACAGTTTCTCTTTGAAAATTAAATTAAATTAGGATCATAGAACAAGAGATTTTGTAAACTCTAGTGAATAGTCTAAAAAGACTGGCACTGATCTATAAGAAGTCTATAGGACACTGATACAAGGACAATTTTGTGGCTCAGAAGTTAAATAATTAAGTTTGTGCCTGTGAAATGCGTGCTAGGGATTAACATGTGTCTATTTTAGATAGTTAACTGGATTTTCAAAATACAACAAAACTACATAGCCCTTCACCAGGTAATGCTAATTTCTCAGTACTTCAGTGGATGATTCTCCAGCGCATGTGTGCATTTTGTGCAGTTCTTTTAGTAGTCATTTAGTTGTTTCACCTGAGTTTGGATGACATACCTCTGGGCAGCCATTGCATGATATTTGGAAAATTACTGCATCGTGAAACCTCACTGCCTCAACGGAGGCCACAACCTACTTTTCAGAAGTGAACTTTTAGTTGCTCACAGAAACATGTACCACACGTCAGATCAGTTGCTTTCACACAAGAAACTGCTTCAGTGTAATGAATAGTTTGTGATTCTTTGCTATATATGTTTTTCCACTCTAGCAAAATGGAGTTGCAAGAGGTTGTACTGGGAGAGGGTACAATTATCCTTTTTCCCAACCAACAAGAGAAAGCCACTCAGGTATCTTGCACATAGAATTACTATCTTTATTTAAACATTTCCAATACATTAAAGGCTTTGTATTGGCTTATTCCATTAATTATTTTTCTTATATTCCACAAAACAGTTTGAGATTTATACGCTGCCCTTTGTCTATTGTTTTAGTAATATCTATCTTCCCTTTAAAATTAAAAATGAAACAAAACAAACAAACAAAAAACCGAACAAAAACCAAACACCCACCCTCTGATTAGATACAGGCCTTTTTACCTCTAATGTTCAAAGATAAAAAAGAATAAATCTTTGGGGAGCCAGTAAGAAAACCTTGCAGTGTCTGTCTGCTTTCAAATATCATGCATCTTCTATAAAAAGGCTTTTAACTTAACTCTACACTCTGCTCATTGTAACAAGACAAAAACACAGGGACCCAGATTCCAGCTCCAAAAAATCATGTGGCATTTTGGAAGCCCACTCTTTTCACCTCTTCCCTCCACTGCAAGCAAGGGGCATACCTGTTTTGATACTGTTGTTGTGAAGTGCTCATTAAATTATTGCTCATAGCAGGGGGCAAGGATACTTTTGACTAAATCTGTTAGCTAGCCTCCTGCAGTGACTCTCCTCTGGATCCCCCAGCAGGCATCTCTTTGATGTGCTTATAATAAATGGAATACAACTGGGAGAAATCAGAAAGGGCAATGTTGACAACTGTCATAGCAGGTTACAGCTTGAATGGCAACAGAGCAGAAGGTCTCTCTGTCTGTTGCTCTCATACCTCAGATCTCCTTAGCATCATTTCTGGTAGGCATATAATCTCCATTAGCGTGAGTTTCTGGAAAATTACATTTCTCCCTAAATTCTCTCTCTCTCTCTGCTGTAAATGTAATGCACTGTTCCAGGCCACCAGGTCTTCTAGATTAAATGGTTTTGCAACTCTAACAGTGTATACACCATGATAGGCAAAGTGCCAAGATATAATTGGTGATACATAACAGAAATTACAAGCAATATTAATGGAGGTTATATTTCAAGAAAAGAACTATTTTCATTCCAGAAGCATTTTTACGCTATTAGGTAAAGGCCAAAAAAGTTAATGCTACTAAATATGGTATAATTCCTCAGCAATCATTTTTATCTGATGAATGCTATATATTTATGCCATACTGCAAATTGCCTCATAAATTTTCTCATTTCATCAGCACTAGAAAATTCGGAATATATGACAACTTTAAAATATTGACTAATAGCTGTTAGTTTTGCATACTGCTTCATATATTGTGAAAGCACATTTTTTTTAAATAAAAACTTTTTATGCATTAAAATACACATGCAGACTAATTTAATTGACAGTAGTAACTGTAAATTCCCCTGAAGACAGGAAAATTGTATCTCATCTCTCTTCCAAGCATTTCAATATCTAATAATGTTTTCAGCTCTTATTCACATGTTCCTTTCCAATATCAACCTTTAAAATGAAGGCTTAAAACCCTTAAAGGCTTAAAACTTAAAAAGAGTTAGGACACGTAACAAAAGATGTTTGAAGGCTAAATACAAAAATCAAGGAAACCAAAGAAAGAAAAGTTAAAGAAAAACAGATTTTACACACAAAACCCACCCACAGTCTAATGAGATGAAAGGCAAAAGATACTTGGTTTGAGATTTCACTTTTTCAAATCGGTCTAGAAAATTCCTGTTCTAGCTGAGGCTGATGTTACACAATCCAACTGGCTTTTAGGAATCCTAATTTCTATGATCCTATGAAAAATACCCACTGCGTTTCGTAGAATTAAAGCATTTCCAACTGAAGGATGCCAAAATGTAAGCCAATACTGAGGAGTAGTAGACCACTGTGTGCTTGTTCTGAATGACAATGCAGTGCATGTGTGAGACAAGCCTGAGGCCTAACCAGGACTTCCCACAGAGAGAGGAGGAATGGGCAGCATGGTATAAGCCTCACAGCAACACTTTCAAGTGCTGTATTTCAAAAATAAATCTCAGACTGTATGTGGTAGAGAGGATACGGGGACAGAGGGAATTAACCCTCCAAAGAACAATGTTCAGTTTCATTTTCCAAAACCTTTCTGAAATCCATCATTTATAGAGTGCGTGAAGAACAAGGATAAAGTATTGAAAACAAAAACATGCCAGTGATGAAACCATAGCACTGTTAAACTGCATAAGGGCTTGTGCCAAATTTGAAGACTAAGAGCAATTCCAATAGTTTCCACAAGAATGAATAATGAAAAACTATCTAGGGATTCAGTTTCACTCAACATTTGCAAACATAGAGAAGATTATATTCTTGGACATTGGGGAAATTATTTGAAATGAGATGTCGCACATTCTTTGAAGTCACTCCTGTTTATACACCATTGGGTTATGGTCGCTGGCCTTAAAAGTTAACTGTCATACTATTTAATTGGAAATTCCAAGCTAATCTAAGTTTTCCTATCATGTTCCTGTCCATCAAACCAGTGTAATAGCTATTTTAAGCTTGTAGATGTGTGGGAGATCACTGATGCTGAAAAAATCACTTCACTGAAATATTTGTGTAATTAATTCTCAAAACCGACTGAAACAACACAAAACAAAACATGCAAAATACAATTATAAAAGCACTGGTACTTCTCAGCTTGACCAGGGACTAGGGATTAGAACTTCTGTATGTTTGTGTAGGTTCTCAGTATGAACACACCTCTCCTCCATGCCCACAATTCCATCTCCAGCTGTCTGTACTGCACACAGAAACTGAGTTACACACTTGCCAGACCAGAACTTGGAGGCACATCTCAACATTTTCCACTTGTTTTTGACACAGTATTATGCTACCTCAAAAGCTGCCAGAGACAAAAGACTCATTAATTAAATCCATACAAGTTATTATAAGGAAGAGGAATTGAAAGTCAACAGACCTCTCACTTTGAACGCAGGTGACAGTGGACTCATAAACAATTGTCTTTCCAAAATCTGATGCAACAGGATTGCCTCCAGCTTCCCTTAGAACAACAAAGATATGCTATTTTTCTGCCTGTACAACAAAGCATTCCATAAGCATCAGTAAGAAAAATGGCTCAGATTATTTACTCCAGAAAGACGTTAGTCACATGAGACACCACCTATCTACACTGTCTCAGTGTATGGCCTTGAAAGGCTCTACAAGCAAATAGCTTGCTGAAAATCTGTTGACTTACAGTGATATTTGTTTTCTAAGTATCTCCTTAAATCTCCTATTCTGTTCCAAAATTTTTTCCTCAAGAAAACAAAAAAAAAATTACTGAGATACTCCGATTTTTACTCACCATGAAAAGTAAAATCATACTAGGACTTAGCTGATTTTAAAGCCAGCTTTTCTTTTTTGACTTCTTCCAGAAGAAAAAATAAAAAAGAAAACAATTTGTATTTTGGTAAAAGTGATTCAAATATGACATGAAATGTAGATTTGCAAAATTCTAAATTTTAGAGGTTCTTCTTTCACAAAAAAATGTATGTACAACTGAAGCAGAATCTCAGAACCTAAAATGTGCTACCAGCATATATTTAGATTAAAAAGTTAGAAAAAATGTCACTACAAAAGAAATTAAAATAGTTTTATAAATAGCAACAAACCTCAAAAACCTCTCATGATTGCATTGCATAGGTATAGTCATAGCCACTTTCTTAACAGCTTCAATGACTTAAGGTTCCAGCATTATGCAGAAATTCTAGCAGAAATGCTAGCAGAAAGGATTGTCTGAATGCTCCTTTACCAATTTAAGAAGAAAACCTTCCAAATACCTCCACCGGTCTTTTAAATTAAGGTTGCTGGTTTTCTGCTGTAGAATCACAGAATGGTTTGTGTTGGAAGAGACCTTAGAGATCATCTATTTCCAACCCCACAGCCGTGGGCAGGGACACCTCCCACTAGACCATGCCAACCCGTGGTCTTGAACACTTTCAGGGATGGGGCATCCACAGCTTCTCTGGGCAGCCTGTTCCAATTCCTCACCACCCCCAGAGAAAAGAATTTCTTCCTAACCATCAATCTAACCTTACTGTCTTCCAGTGGTACTTCAAATCACAGACATTCCTGTAGGTGAAAGAATAAACTCTCAACATGTGTGTGGTAACAAAGATAAAAATGACAATATTTTAGAGGAAAAAAAGTGAGAGAGGAGAGAAAAAGAGTAAGGTTGCTTTTACAGCGGCAATTATTTGGAAGGTTGTGACACGCATGAAAATCAAAACAGTTCCTCAAATGCAAGCCAAGGATTGATCTTCTACTAAACACTAGCAATTTTTATAACCTGTTACTCAACCAAAACTCCCCAAAATTTCAAAATAACCCATCTAGCTTTAGTTTTTTAAATCTTGTCCACTTTTAGGAAATCTTTATATCAGCATGCACAAGGAATCAGTGCCTTTAGCTGAGTAACTTTGTGATCGGTACAAGGTAAAGAGTTTGCTGTCGGATTTGTTCTTTTCCAATTAGTTAGAATTTTTTTTTCTGCAATTTAGCCTTGCCAGCGGGTAGACATCCTGAATTTGAAGTTAGTATGAAATTCATCTCTTGCAAGTTCTACCTGTACATGATCTCTACAATTTTATGAATATTTACCTCTTAGATAATGATTTTACCTGTTTTAAGTATTTACCCAGTTCTCTCAGAATCAGTCAAACTTTTATCAGAAAGCTAAATCCAACAGGCAGCTGGATTAGATTGCCCTTGTGGGTCCCTTCAAACTGAACCATTCTACTCTGTTTATTTTACAATGATAGAAGAATTAATAGCCATTACTACAGACACAACACTAATAATGCTGATCACTGAACATACGCAATAGGTGCTTATGGTAAGATAATCAAGCCCCAGTTTTGCATGCCCAAAAACTTAGAAATGGAATCATATACATATGCTATTGTCAAGTTGGATGAAAGATCTTTGGAAGTTTAGCTCTGGTATTTTTATTAGACTCTCAGAATAATATCAAGAATTTATATAACAATCCATATCCTACTCTGCGGTATTTCCATTAGTTAAAGTCATTGAAACCACTTTTGTTCACATTCAGAGGCAGAAGAAAATATATATTGAAAATTAAATGTGTATTTGCAGCTACACTGGAAATTGAAGTGGGTTTTGTATTTTAATAGATAAAGAAAATACATTTTTATGCTAAAAAATAGGTGTCCCAGTATAAAACTAAAATTTTATAAACATCATCTCAGCTGCTGTCAAACCCTGAAAGTGTCCACTTTACACATTTGGGGCAGAACCTTCATTTTAGAAAGCATTAGTTGTTCCCAGTTCTCACCTCAATATTTGATTATTTAGTAACTTAACCTACTAGGTTTTGGCACAACACGCTAGAACTCAGCTTTTCTCTTACTCATTACTAGGCTGCCTGAATACTCATTCTAGTAACAATATGCACCAACACTGAATAAAATGCACTATTCTGTATCAAGCCCAGCAAAGACGAATTAGTGATTTAAAGGTAATACTGCTGTTCTGAAAGGTACAACATGGCTGCTCACGGTGCTGTTATTTGCTTTGCCATACTTTAGAGACTGAATCACTCACTGGATGAAATGGCATGAGTTTCATAGTAAGGAGAGTTATAAAAACAGTCTAAGTTATAACTTGAATGCAAGGCATTAAAAATGTATATGTTGCTCTATACAATGCAAATACACATTAATCTTAGCAAGCAGCATGTTTTTATATGTAAACCCCAAACCAGGACACAAATGGAAAAGTGAATATGACTTTGNGGGGGGGGGGGAAGATTTGTAGTCATGCAAGAATAAAGCTCTCTGTTTTTAAAAAATTGCAATATTAATTCCTATTTTTATTATAGTTAAAAAGACTTTTCGCCTTACTGTTTTGCAACAGTAAAAAAGGACTTTCTTACTTCTAATAATCTCATTTGGGTAAATTAGAGGATTAACTGAAAAAACAGATAAGATACAGCTAGCTCAATTTGTTTAATAGAAATATTCTTTTTAAAAAATCTTTCTCTCATCTATTTAACAGTGATATATATAAGGAAGAGAAGGAGTAAGAATCACTTTTACTTCACAGATCTGAAATTAATTACAGAGATAAGTGGGCTACCAAGGGTTATTCAAAATCTTTAAAGAAGTTAAGAGACTAAGCAGCAGATCTCAGCTCAGTGTTTTATAACAGCATATCATTTCTGAGTAGCACAGTATCATACCTATTATACAATTAAAAATATACATGCTTACAGCCATCTCTAAATAGACAACTTTTTTATTGGGAAGCAAACAAAAAACCCAACCCACAAGTAAGTATCAGCAGAAAGAAGAATTTTTCTGTGTAAATCACAAACATATAATCTTTCTTCTCTTGAGAAATTTACAGGCTATCAACACAACTTTGACCACAGTACCATACACGGAAATTCTTACAAATGAAATACTAGTCAAGAAATCCTACTTGCTTATTCAAAATACTGGATGTAAGCTCTCACTGAGCTTATGGGATGCATTTTAGACACACAGATAGAATCCAAGGGATTAGACACAAAACCGACACTGGCATGGGGGATACAGAAAGGAAGAACTGTGTTATTGAAAGTATACCAATTCATAAAGGATGAAGCTCACAAAGAATGGCAAAGCTTCTTTTTCACTCACATTTATGGGAGCTTGAGACATATTTAACTCTGCATCACATTAGTCAGATGCAATTCCTCTACTGATCCTCATCACTGGACACACGTTCCCTGGGTTGTCCATGATAGGCCTTTTGCTTTCAGCACCACAGTGCATTTGATCTCAGCTTCATAATGGATAAAAAAGACCACGCTAGAATAAACAAACAAGGGCAGTGATTTCTGTTTGAGCCTTTTATGTGTCTATATTGTCTAAGCCCACCAGCTGTATAGCAACACGACATGCTTCCAGATGGATCAAGGGAGAGAGTATCAGTTGCGCTCCAGGATCCCTGTAGATTGAGATCAAATCCATAGGTCAAGGAAAAGAAACCTTGGTTATTCAGAGGCACCTAAGAGGAGTACGCTGTTCCTGGGGGAACTGTGCCTAGCAGGCTATAGCAAGCAAAGCCTGGTGAAGTATTACTGCTCAGCTACAGTTAAGTTCTCTTTTCAAGTGAAAATACAACAAAAACAAACCTCAAATCCAACCATAAAAATGTCTCGCACAGATAACATCAGACCTGCATTCAAAAATAGTCTCACATGCACTTCTTCAGTGTTTCTGTTAGCATGGTCCATCGCCATGGGGTAGGAGGTGTTCAGAGAGGGAACTCCTGAATAAATTTCATTCTTTGACCAGAGGCTCTGCACCCATTTTCAATTACTGCAAGTCAGTGTATGACAAGGGGAAAAGTGTTAAGAAATTATAGCATATCTTCTTACTAGCAGCTACTCCAAAGCATGAAGAAAAAGCTGTAAATTTGAACTTAAATGGTCCATGTGGAAGCATGCTGCCTTATCACCAAATCACTACTTTAGCTTCCCTTCTAATGAATTCACTTCTGAGACTCTGAGAATAAAGATACATATATCGGATACACTGTTCTCTCTATTAAGCAAAAAAGATCTTGTTTCAGCCTTAATTGTATTACCCTCCAACAGGACAAAGAAATAATTCAAACCAAACCTAATCCAAATATCCTTTAACCCTGACAGTAAGAGTTCAAAGTCCAGGCAAAATACTTCAGTGTTGATTGGTGATCTGCTACCACAACAAAGACCCAGGGGAAAAAAGTCCAAATTAATATACAGCACTTAAAACGTAGCTGAAGAATACTAAAATAAACCAAAATAAAGATTAAGATAAAACCTGTTTATCTACTTCAGGCTTTTCTAAATCAAACTTGCTCTTATTATGAAAAGGAATGCATTGTAACATAAACCCATGCAGTACTTCCATCTGTATGATAGTACACGTAAAGCATTAGAAATCAGTAGAAAGGAATTTTCTTCCTGAAAGGAACAAAATAGGGTATAGCTTGCATTTTAAGAATGGGTACATCTTTGTTGTGAGGGAGAAAGAAGCTGAAGGGAACACAATACTCCCATAAAAACCAACCAACCAACCCAACAACTCCCCCAAAAGCCAAACAAATCAAAACAAATCCCTTCCCTCCCAATAAAAGAAGTCATGCCCAGCTCTTAACATATTGAGGTGCAAATCCCCAGGAGACCTACTAGCGCTGTAGTGTAAACTGTACAATTCCTACCTCTCATATTTGATGTGAGAGTGTATCCACTATATCAGTCCATTAAGGACTGCCCTATCCAGGAGATTCTGAGTATTACTTCAGCAAAGAGCTGCCACCACGCTTCCCGTGCCTACACTACTAGCAAAAGCAAAGCTGCCTCACTTCAAGCTAAATTGGGAACTAAGCTGCAGTACTGTCCCCAGTGTGGCCTGCCAAAGTACACAATTGCTAGACAAGCACTAAGTGGGCAGACAGCTCTGAGATCCAACACGGTTAGCGGACAAAAGGAGCGAATACTACCTTGGCTCTGAAGGGGACTGATGCAGCCACCCCACGCCAGGTGTGGGGAACTGCCCCAGTGCGGGGAGCGCTGAAGGCAGAACCTTTTGAGACACTTGCGAACAGCGCAGAGTCTCTCACCAGCGTCAGGGATCGGATAAAGGAGAAGGAGCAGGGCCCTGCTGCGGGGTTGCAACAGGGCCGCTTTATTACACCTGGAACTTCACAGCAGGAAAAAGCCCGGAGCATCTCTGTGCACGAGGTTAAATACGACCAAAAACCGGAGCCAGGACACAAACAGGTGACCAACAGGGAATTTCTGGAGGAGGAATGAGGGGATTTGTTTGTAACTTTAGGGCCAATTGGGGTAGGAAGAAGGAAGGGGGAGGTCACATGGACCAATGGGGCATGGAAGATTAGGGGAATCCCCAGCAGGTCTTATGGTTATGGATTGGTTCAGGATGAGACTGGCAGGGAAGGTTCGGGAATAAGGGCAGGGTTACAATGACAGACAGAGAAGGAGCTGGAACAAAGGGTGTGGCTATAGTGAGGGACAGCTTGGGGGAGGATATAACTTAGGGACCAACCAACTTTGGGGAAAACCCGGGGAAAACGTAGGAGCGAACCATTAGACATAGAAGTGTAAAATATAAAATAAAAAACATCCACTGCAACAGAGGACAAAAGAAGAGTCACACCAGAAGAGGTTCCATACCCCTAATGCTGACATCTGATTTGCCTGTGAAACTTAGAAAGCCACAAATTTTATGGTCAATGTTTTCCACCAATTCCGGTGTGGAGCCCACTCAGAAATAAAGAATGTAGGCTGGAAAAGCCTACCATGAATTTTTATGACCATCTGAAGTACCCTGTCTTCTCCCACTCTCTCCTGCTCCCACAAAAAGATGAAAGAAAGTGTCCTGTGGGACTGTGGTCCTCTCACCAAAAGGGTAAATGATGAATTTGTTCTAGTTAGATGGAACAAACTTACCTGATCCTGAGTGGTTGCTTTTGTCAGCTCCTACCTGAATGAATAGCTTATTTGAAGGAATTTGGGCTTTTAAACCCTGCTAGCCTCTCCTGTACTGTAAAAATACATTAAGTTTCACTGAAGCCAATGAACATCCCATTTACTTAGTGGAAGCTTCAGTTTCTACTACCTTCCTGGAACATTTTCAACCTGAGATACCAAAGTTTAGAGAACCATTCCCATCACCGCTGACTCAGTCAGGATGAGAGACAGTGTCAGTACATGTCCTTTACAGATGCCTTCTGACTGCTTAAAAGAAATAAGCAAGTAGGCACTTCTACAGCTGTTTATCTTCTTCTTTCTCTCAGGCCTCATAGATATAAAGGAACAAAAGAAAGTGGCAAGATGTCATCACTGTTTGAACATCAAGCAGAAAGAAAGCAGAAAATACAACTTTTTGGTATACTCATCAGTTTGAATGAAAAGCTGAACATTATTTATGAGACATGTGAGAAACAATCCATTGTACTGAAAAAAGATAGTCAATCCCAGATATAAATTCTCTGCTGGTCGATAACCACTATACCCATTCCCTTAGACATGAGAATGACCTGACAGAGCCATAAATTCACACATTGTCCATTTTTCAAAGAGAAGCTCCCCGCCCCAGATGGCCTGCAGCGCACCAGGCATGACATTGGCGTAAACATTTACTCATTTATTATTTTATGCTGACTGCTTTTAATTTCCCCAACAACAGACAAGCAAGTAGCAATGGTGATACAACCAGGGCCAGGTTCAAGACCTCAGCACAGGCTAAATTTAGGTTTCAGAAATGGCACAGTGTGATAGCCCTTCCTATCCCAGTCATACTCTGGAACTCGCTAAATATGGATTTTCTTTTAACACAAAACCTCACATAAATTCATAAGATTTCACTATACACACATATGAAACAAATTCTCTCCCTACAAGTTTCTTTTAAGCAACCAAACAGAAAACTCAGTCTAAATTTACTGAAAATGGTAAAAATGTCTGGCATTGACCCAAAGTCTTTCTGAAGAGCCTGACCGATAATTAGTACATTTCAGTGATTTGCCCCTTTTGGGGCCTGTGTTCTAATGGGTTTTAGAGCTCGCAAATCAGTGCTAGGATTTGTTCTGTGCATTAACGTGCACAGAGTGCTAAGCTACTTATTTGTAATGATACTGTTCCTGTAGGAAAGCCTGCCTTGATTGTTAATGATACTTGAGGCTCTTAATCTTAAAGCAAGGGGGGAGAGAAACTGCAGGGTGTGGCATAGCCTGCAACACAGTTTATCATTTCCTGAAAATAAAAACCTCACTTAATTCCATTGATAGCACTCAGAATATTATAATAGGCATTTAATTTCCTAAACAAATTGCGTTTTAAGAAGCTGAAGCAATCTCTTAAATTACACTATTTTCATTGTTTATCTTTGTTGTTGTTTTTAAAATCTAGAACCTATTCAAAAGTGATTTATTTGAAAGAATAATTTGAAGAAACTTGCTCTTACTTTTCACTGCTCTCACATCATTTTTTAAAAGCATGGATAAAAGAAAGGAGAGTAATATCTCATTCTTCTTCAAGGTTAAACATTAAAGACTGCTGTATGATCAACATTGCACCGCTGCCTAATACTGAACACTGTTAACACATTAATTGTTTTATTGACTAAAGTTTTACAACTTTTCATTCAGCCCAATGTGCCCTTGCTGTGAACTCACCCAAAGAATTACCAGGTTCAATAATCTAAATTATATTCATTAATACAATAATAGATATCTATAATAAAAAAAAACAACAATTACCTTCAAACAAAGTAGAGCTAGTGACTTCAGTAAGACCATACATACCAGAAAAATTCCTAGATAATCAAAACTTTGAATACCCAAAATAAAATTTTCCTTTGAACATCATGAGCTATAATGAAATAAACTGGAAGAATAAGTGTAAGGCATATTCATATGGTAAAAAATGTTGTGACATACAGAGAAAAAAAAAAGTATCAAATATAGGCTGACTGGTAAAGTATGACAAAATAATGCCATGACAGATTTCTCTGTTGCTGTCAACCTTTTATAAATTTCATTTCCATCTTTCAAAATATTTTTAAATTAAAATTGCAGAAAAAAAAAGTTTGGTATGACCGATCTGATTTGGAATTCAAATAGAAAGCCAATTTGACAAATTCTCTGTAAAGCATCAATTTCAATTTGTCACAATTCAGTTACAGTCTTGAGGTTACATGGAACTTGCAGGAAAGGCTCTGGATCCCTTCTAAGCAAAAATTAAGCAATTTAACACAGATATATTACACACACCTGTGCTACCTGAGCTCACCCCTTCCATAGGATGAATTATCTTTACCTTCTGGAGACAAAATGTCAGTTAATGTACAAAGTATTAGGCCAAAAGGATCTGATGTTTGTAAGTAGAAAGACTGTATAGACATACATACATATATAGATATAAAAGAGAGTAACACTGAATGAATAAAACCACAAAGGAGTGGAAAAGCCTCTACACATACACAGAACAAAAATGTGAACTCAGCTCGTGGGACAAAAGGTAAAAAGGACAGAATTTAGTGTTGCAGTAAGACACTGAACGGAGATACTTAGTGAATCAACTGCTGATCTCATATCAAACTCAGTCTTAATCATGAAAATTGCCGTTTGTAGATGGCTAGAAAAGGCTTTAATCCACAAACTCATTCTAATATTCTAAACAAAAAAAACAAACAAACAAACAAAAAAAAACCTGGAGAAGACAATATCATCCCCTAGCCAACTCACTGAATTGTGTAGCTGAAAATCATATGAAATCATTCTGCATTTTCATTCACATTAATTGCCAGTCTGTATGTAAATGAAGATGTAATTAAACTATATTTCTAAGAAAATGCATAAAATCCATTCTTAATTTAGTGCTTTTGATGTCATGTATATAGCTAAGGTAAATAATCTTGTTACTTCAAATACCTGTCAGAGGGCTGCCTGCCCTTATGAAATTACTGCAGGTAGTGCAGAGGGAGGTACAAGAATTTGGAATTTTAGGTATGTTTCAGACTTAAAAAGGTCAGGTCCTGTGAGAGCATAACTCTGAGAACAAATTTCCCTAAATCCAGCATTTATGGAAAGAGAAATATCCACATGCATTCTGACTCTACAGTCCTATTCTTAGAATATTCATCTAGCCATACACTGTGATACATTTTGTCAGAGGCATTTTTGGACCCAGTTACTCACCTGTATGTGTCATTATCCTAGCTATTTCCTCACTAAGTGTCTATACCATTACTGTTCCCACAGTGCATTACGTTAGGTACTTCAAAACAGTTGCATATACAGTGTCAAAATATCTAAATGCCACATGCTGAAAACGCCTTCCAAGTTATCATGCCTGTTATTGCGCTTGTCAGGCATGCCTGGCTGCTCCCGATTAACTCATGCACTGTACATAGGACCAAACTGGCTAACAGAATCTGAATTTTTGAGGATAGACGCCAAGATAATACCCATCCCAAAGTTTCAGGTGAAAATCCATTTATTGAAGAAAAAAAAAGTTCCTTCAGTAGTCAGTTCCCTGAGGGAAACCTGAAACACCCCAAAACACTGGCCTTGGCATTATGTCTGCCTGTGTTCTCCATTAACATCTACAACAAACCCACTTGATGATAAGGAAAGGTCATCAAACGTGGTGGCTGCTGTCTTGGTAACCATCAGAGTCAGTTATTCATACTGCTTGTAATCAGGCTAAAAGTTCCTGAGGATTTGCCATCTGGAAATTTTTGCGTAGCATCTCTAATAACTTATTTTATTTTATTTCCTTTGTGACTATGACAAGCAAACCTGCCGATTCTCTTTCTTTCAGGTGATCTTTAAAGGCAATTCAATTTTTTTTCCTTTTTATCTATGTTTTTTCTCTAGACTGAGCTGTATTAGAGATTAATTTGGAAAACCAGATACATAACATGGAAAAAAAAACCCTCTGAATGTACCAGAAATGAGAAAATAAGAAAAGACTACGGAAAAATCTCTCTCTGACCGGCTGTGTCTCTTCCTCATGCTTTGCCTCAGATCAGCTAGCTTACAATAGCTTGCATATTACAAACAATGCCATAGAAGTGACTGTCCCTTAGGGAAAAAAAATAACAGGAAAAAACAGAGCAACCTTTTCTTCCATCCTTCCTGGAATTGGTTGCACCTCTGTTCCCTGCTCTGCCCAGGAAATTTCAAGTCTCTGTTATGTGGACGGGATGTTCAAGTCCCATCGTTTGTTGTAAATTTCCTCTTCCCTCTCTCCTCCTATTCAATGTCCAGATGCTCCCAGAAAAGGGGTAAATGCTCTCTTTGCAGATAAACACCTGAGAAAAATTGCAGAGGCCAGATCAATGCAAAATACAAGCCTTTTCCCCGACTGCTCAGTTGCTATCTTTTTAAAGAAACAGATTATCAGAAATTGCAGCAAACAATAAAATAGAAATATTCTAAGGACTTAATGAAAACTTAGTCTCTGTAAATACTCTTCCAGATTTTTATTTTCTTTCATCTTTTTAACATTACCATTTACTGTACTGACTCCATCAAATAAGTTGCTCTAAATCTCCTACTAAACGTGGTATTAAATTCAAATATCTACAAGAGCATATTATTTTAAGTTGTGGAGTCAATGAATTTCACTTTCTTTTGCTCTGGTGTTGTTTTTTTTTTTTTGGTAACCCTAATTTGATTTTTTCTTGAGTTTTTGACAGGTCCAACTCTTTCTCCAATGTCCTTAAGGCCATGTCTAAAAAGTGCTCTTTATTGGGCAATATACTAAAATAACTGTTGGGTGTTGGTGTTGCTGCTGATTTAACATGTGCCATTTCCCATTAAATACTATAGCTGGACAACAGTTGCTAAAATTTAGATTTCATCTTCCAAATTGTATTTTCATATATGTGAGCTCCTTAAGAAACTGTGCAATTCATCCCCCAACTAATTTTTAAGAGTGATGAATGGAAATGAGAATGGAAGTTGCACTGTACAAAATTAGTCCAGATCCCTCTGAAACTCCTTCACAGTGCCACTTTCCTAAAGGCTTGGATGAATTTGTCTCATCTTGTGGAACTTCCTCAAGAATACTAAGCCAGTGAACACATGCACTACTACTGATACTTAAAATATCACCTGAATTTATGTTATCCCTGCAAGTGACAGTGTCCTGTCTCAAACCTTTGATTTACCAGATATTGCTATGAACTTCTTTATGACCTGAATTCTTTGATCTGTTTCTAAAAACAAATCAAGAAAAAAACAACAGCAAAAATACCTTCCTTCTCTAAAAAAAACAAAAAAACCTCCCAAAACAAGCAAAAACCCCTGAAGCCAGAACCCCAAAACTCAGCAGTCAAATATTAAGGTATTTTAACCTGTTCACCATAGGCAGGTTATCTTTAATGTTAATGCAATTTAGCTCCAGATTTGAAATGTCACTACACCGCTGCAGGAGAGCCAATGTTTTCTTAGGAGGAACAAATAGTTTCCCAGCAAAACAT
The DNA here is from genome assembly GCA_013400175.1 of Phainopepla nitens. NCBI lineage: Eukaryota > Metazoa > Chordata > Aves > Passeriformes > Bombycillidae > Phainopepla > Phainopepla nitens. Next base: position 410,460 of record VXBQ01015753.1, on the reverse strand, counting down.
TCATGGAAATCTTTTGTTATTCCTATTGTTTCAAAACAACTTAGTTGAATAAGTAAAGCAGGTCTTATTCACAATATGCTGTATTTGATAAGGAAAATAAGAACATGCAGGTTTGGAAAAACAACAAGCTTGATAACTTTTATTAGTGTTTCATGATAGTCAATTTCTGTATACATTGCCTTGCAAAGATTTGATGGTGCCATAACTGAATCTGGAAAGCATCAGAGACTCTCAAAGCTAGTCAGAAAAAAAATACATCTAGAAATATCATAACACATCTCAGCAAAATGTTCATTTTCGTTCTTCTCTGGAGATATGGAAATTTGGATAAATTCAAATAAAAAAGATTGAGTTTAGGGAATGAACACCAAAAGCTTATCCATGCTATCTTCCCTATCAGTAATCAGGAACAGCATTCTGGAAGATCACAAAAGTCCTCCTTTCTCTCCTTTTCTCACATTTTCCCCTCTGCACACCACATTGTCACATAAGCACTCCTGTGGTATCTGAAGCAGGCAAAAATCTCCAGCTAAAAACAATGACAGAGAATTTCAAATGTTTGTGGAGCTGAGGTTACACTTCATTACTAATCAAAAATTTCCAGAATTTATTCAGAACTTCTGCATAAAAAGCTGATTTTCATCCAAAATGTAATCCTATTCTGTAAATTGCATTCATAAACAGTACAGAACACTTTTGCATTTTCAGTACGCCACAGGATTCATGATCAAATTTCCTGAATTTACAAGTCAATAGACTGTCTTTCAATCTATCTGGTCTTTGCAGACTCAGCATGCTACTTGTAAGCCAAGCTGTTGTCCTTCTGGCTTTGCATATTGCTGCCAGCACTAAAGATTAGGTAGACCAAACTCCTCGCTCAGTAGACACAGCACAGAGAACTGGGGTGTGGTGACCATTCCCAGATGAACAGATGCCTCAGGTGGTAAGTTAAGTGAAGCTTCATACAAAGCACCAAGTCAACTTACTGTGTCTTTCTGTCATGTTCCTCAATGCTACCTGCTCTAGAAACATAGCCTGTCTGTATGGATCCCACAAACATACACAGCATACCCCCCATCACCACCTTTCTAATGCACAGTTTCCTTCCGTTTTCAAATGAAAGATGAAATAATGATCACAAAAGAAACCAGAGGGCAGCATGTGATAACAGTTCCATTCAATCTGTTTTTAAGAGTAATGCTATGTGTGCTTAAAATACCATCCTACCTCAACCAACCACTTTTTGTTTCTAAGAAAAAGTTTGAATGGCATGATAAGATGTCATTGCTTGCAACAGTAAAAAGCAACTGAACACAGAAACTCCAGAAGGTCTTCTGCAGTCTTAAGTTCCCCACATGCTCTAAATATGCATGTTGTCTTTTATCTATATTCTGAACTTGCCCCTCAAACCAACTGTAATCCTGGATGCCTGCAGCTCTATTATCAGGAGAAAACACCAACATTATCACTAAGGATTTGCTACTGGATCAATTCTGTAGGTGTTATAAATCAGCATAGCTTCAGTAACTTCAGCTAAGTGATGATGATTTACAACGCCCTGAGGATCTGGCCCTCTGTCCTAATTACTTCATTAATCTGCATATTCCTGAAAGGAACACTAATCTTTTTTCTAAATTACTTTTACTTCAACCCACCTGTTATAAGTCTGATGTGGATTTATACAGAGTTCATATCATACTTTCTTACTTATTTTTGAAGAAGCATTGCCCTGAGGCTGCCCATGGTCCATAAAGGATCTATACGGGTGATTGAATCAAGCCTGAGCTGGTGCTTTCAGCAGGTATGAATTCAATTCCTCATGACCAATCCATTAGAATCTAAACACTATTAATAGAGTGGAGAAGAAGAAACACATTTTTTCTGTCCCAGGGAATAAGAAGCTGGCCGCTCTGATAGGAAGTTATTTGATCAGAGCCAGAGGACCACAGTGACTACCTTCTCAAAATAACAAGTAGTTTATTCCCAGGAAAGGTGAAAGTTAGTGTTGGGAAGCATGTTTTATCACATTCCCTCAAGATGCTCCATGGCATGGCCTGAAAATTAAGGACTTCAGACAGTAAGCAAAAACCTAACTAACTACTGCGTTTTATTTGGAAACTCATTGAAAAAAAAAAAAAGTGTTGTGTTGATCCCAAGTTTACAAGTTTAAAGTGAGGCATACACATCAAATTTATTATGTGGACATTTAAACACTTCTAGAGCCTTTGAAAGTAGCATTAGCACAAAATAAGTAATTTAGATGGAGCTGGAAGGGTTATTTTGTCTGCCTAAAACCTAATATTTTTGTAAAAGCAAATGTCTTCAAAGCATTTTCTGCAGGAATATGTAGTAATTGTCTTTAAGTCAACATTTTTCAAATGTTACAATACTGTATAACTGAAATGGTATTTTTCATAAGCCTAAAATAGAGTGAACTGACACCTCACATAATATACTTTATTAACAAGCCCAGGCTTTTAAATAGCATGTCCAAATGTAAGAGGTATTTAAGGAGTGACATAAGATTCCATACCCTAACTGAACAAAAATAACACCAATTTATAGAAGGTTACAATTAGGCTGAAAGCACTACAGAAAATACAAAATGTTCTTTGGATAGGCTAAAGAAAGATTCTCAGTACACATCAGCAAAGGTTTCCTGCTCAGATCTTTGCACCCTGCCCAACCTAAAGAACTGCTGGGCAAAGTGCAAGGAAAAGGATTTTTAAATCCCAAATTCATAGAAATAACTAGCCCCCAGAGGAGGAGAGTTAAAGGTGATGACATTGTAATTGAGATAATGTTGATCTTATATATGAGTTATATACCTAGAGAATAGGAATGAACTGAGTGTACAATTTAAATAAAACTCACACTTTGCTGATTTCTTAAGAGTCATTTCATTGCACTTCTAACAGGTAAGGAAATACAATTTCTTGTATTTCTAGTCATTCCCTCCTCAAAATTTATTTTAGGCTACAAAAGGATATTTTACACATGAAGTGAAATTCTCCTCAATCGTAAGGACTAGGATAACAACAGCCTGCCTGTGTTCTGTAGCATCAGGATGCATTTCAAAGGGCCAGTAGTTCATGAAACATTTGTATATTATCATTCTGCATCACTGCAGTATTTGCAGTATTATTGCTAATCTCATAAAATGAAGTAAAAAAAAAAACACTAAAAAAATTACTATACTCTTCTGTTTGCCTATATGGAGTCATCAGTAAGGTACTACTTTTAATAATTTTTTCCACTCTTTCCATGAGAGAGAATAGTTGTTAAATGTTATGATTTCCCTCTATATATTTCCAACTTCATAGGTTTGCTGTTGCTTTTCTTTCTGTGCACTTACTGTACATCAAGGACAAAACTCATTATCATATCTATTCTTAATACTTCTGTTCAGTCAAGCCACCCACCAATGCTCCTCCTACCCTTTAGAAAATAGCATTCCTTGGGATTTAGTGACTGATCTGTAGGCCCATAGGAGCTAAGTTTGAATCTCCCACAATGTTTCAGGAATGACTTCACTGAAATTGCATGGGCATTCAGAGACCAAATATCAAGTGGATTTCAGCCACAGCAATATCAAAACATTTGTCAGACTAAAGGAGAGTGCATGAGAAAAAAGAAGGGGTGAGCCACTTGAAATTTCAATCTAAAATTTCCATTCTGTAATCCCTCTTCCTATCTCCTTTCTTCTCTCTGACTTCAAAAATCTGTTTGTTATATCTTCTCTTTCAGAAAAAAAAAAAAAAAAGAAAAGGAAAAAAAAAGGAAATAAAGCTACCTGTTTCTCTCTTCTAGCTACAATAATCTCATTTTCCTACTACATTTCCTATCTTCTCCCTTCTCAGCCTCAGGCTTTTTATCTGAAGTCACTGCATACTTCCCTAGTAAACTATCGCTGCTCATCACCTGCTGTGAATTACAAAGTCACTGCAGAAACTACTTATGGACCTATAGCTGGCAGGAAGCTGTAACAGCTTTCAGCATCTCCTTGCCCCAAAATGAGAGCTTACACAGACTATACCCTGCTGGTGAGCTGCTATGCAGTAAACACAATTTGCATTCACCGCTCAGTGCCCACTGCTTCTCAGGGATGACTGTTCACTCTTGGGAAAAATGGTCACTGCCAGCCACAGAAATGGTGTGCAGAAATGGGTCACCAGTGTCTCCTATCACAAGATAAGTAGTCACAGATTGCCCAGAGAGGTGATAGGTGCCTCATCCCTGGAAACATTCAAGGCCAGCATGGACAGGGCGCTGAGCAACCTGTTCTAGTTGAAGATGTCTCTGCTCACTGCAGGGAGTTAGACTGGACAACCTTTAAAGGTTCCTTCCTACCCAAACTACTGTATGATTTTATTGTGAATTCAAGTTTGAAAATGGCAAATATTGCCATAACAGCAGGTGACACTGATGGGTTGCAACGTGGCAAATCCAGCCTGCAGCACCTGATCAGCTTAGAGTAGTGAAATACCTATGTTTGTCAGGATAGACATCAACATTGATAATAACTATTAATCAGGTACTGGCCAGTCTGGAAACAGGCTATAACCAGTTAATGATAGGTAGTACCTGTTCTAAGTACATGTAGTCTTCACTAATCAAGGTCTTGTATTTGCCCTGTCCTGGCACAGCTTTTCTCCTCTTTTTATCCTCTTGAGATACCCTAATGTCCAAGTTTTTCTCTTATATTTTGCTAAAATATCTTCCCACCCTCTCTCTAGAGTTTGGTAGTATGACATAACATTGTAGGTTCATTTTCTTTCTACCTGCAATAACCAACACAACTCGTTTTCCCAAGCCCTTCTCTTCTCCACCTTCATATGGGTACACAGCCCATGCTCTCTCTAGAAGTTGTTCAGAAAAAAACTGGAGCAGCATCCATAGCTAACTGCTGTCCAGGCAATGTTTACTTGCTACATCACTGTCTGCAAGCTTGAGAGGAGTATTCTTGGTTTATGTCAAGAAAGAGGAAGGCTAAGGAAATACCTTGATACATGCAGTATTGGTTGCCTGGGGTTGGTTCAAATTTGTAGTCTTACCCAAGGTTCTTTTCTTTAGAACCTAGATTACAAGAGATATAGTTGTTGTGTGGAGTTCTCCCTCCCTCTCCACTTATTTTTTAGGTTATATCAAATTTTTTTTGAAAATGTCCTGTCTAAGCAGAATTCCTTTAAAAAAGAACTGATAAGGGAAGATCTTAAGTCAGATCCCAAAGCTCTGGAAAAATGAATACCCCAGTTTCCTACAGTTGTGAATCTCACATACTATGTTCTTATCCAGCATTTTTAATTCATACATTTTACTGAGGTCATCAACTTGGTTTGTATTTTTCAAATGTACAAAATGGGTAATGAAATGAATGGATGTTCAGTAAGATAATTCCAGAGCCAGGAATGAATAGCAGTGCTTTGAATCCCTTTCCAGTGTACTGTCTGTGCAATAATGAAGAGCTGTGGAAATGGCTGTGAAATGACAGAATCACCCCAGTTCAAGTGATTATACAGAAAATTTTGAAGAAAAACAGAAAATCAGGCTCTGGTTGAGACATAAAGCAAGGAGATAAACCAAATGCACCTTCCTCCTTTATTGACTTTCTTAATGAAGTTACCTCTGACTACCATGTACTGCAACAAGACCAAGATCTATTTTAAATGCCAAGCAATGCCTGCCCTGCTAAGCAGTAGACTCTTTCTTTGTAGGGCTGATTCTCTCAAATCCTCATAGTAACTGGCAAGGCTTCCCCATCTGGACTTTTTTTTTTACTTTGTATTTTGAGTATGTGATAAAGCCCAATGAAAAGTATTGCCTTTATAAGCAGAGGTATATGTTTGGGGTTTTTTTAAATTGATAAACAGCATTGCACTAACATATGTCAAAAGATCAAGATACAATTTCTTTTTATTATTCCTATTATTCCATTCCCCTACACAATAGCAACCTCTTCAGAGACATCGTTCGCAACATAATATTGATTTAATGTGCCACTTCATATGCATTCCACATAGATTAAAGATTTAAATTAATATGACAAGTAAATCAGTAAGAAATTCAGCAAATCATCAGCTACAGTGATCCACACAGGCTATATTTTATAGAAAAAAAATTCCACAAACAAACATTCAAACAAACAAAAAAATCACTTCAGCAGCCACAGCCTAGGCCAGATTTAATTTGCTTGATTGATCTTGAGATCTTTGAGCACAAATTCATTATTCTCCTATTAACTATTATCATTGTTGGAATTTATAAGGGACCTGTAAACCTATTAAACTGGTCTTAAATGTTGCAATCCATTTATTGAAAAGACTAGCAATGAAAAATTAATTATTAAATAACCACCACGGAAAAACATCAGTGGCCTTGTCACCTCAGAGCTAGATTGATAGCACGTTACCTTCTGGAGAGGTGGGGCCCTGCAACACTCAAATATAAACCTTGGAAGGATAATGCTGAGTATGTCACTGCATAAGTCACACTTTTAATTTAATGTTTTATTAAATGTTAGATAGAATAAATTTATCCAAGCCTCGCAGACTCTGTCTTAATAAATGAATTGGCACTCTTTCAGATGTAAAAAATGATCACAGCTTCTCAAGGGCATCGGAAACCCTGAAGCATAAGACACCAGTAAATACAAAAAGCAAAGGCAGCATGGACAGTGATGTATTTGCAAGCACTGCGGGTGAGCCAACACTTTCAAACTGCTGAGGCTAACAAAACAAGGGCAGTGAACTCCCAAAATGGTAAAAGCACCTGCAGTAAGAAGCTGTGCTTGAGTGCTGTTGCACAAACATGTCCACTACTGAAAAAAAAGGGGAAAGGTGTGGGCGTATCACCCTCCTGCTACTATATTTCAAGATATGTTTGTACGTTTAAAATTTCATGAGCAGTATTAATAATTTATTTTTCTCCTGTCCTTTAATTTTCTAAGACTAGACTTTGAAAACAACAGGCATGGAGAAGATATATTCTCTCCCTCCTGTGCAGTTATCTACAGAATGTTCACTTGTGTTTCCCTGTAGAACTGCTGTCATTAGTAATATTTAATCTGGCTAGGAAAAATGGTTACAAGATCTTAAGTCAAAACCAATATGCCCTTGTCCTGGCACATCTCTCCAGAGACAAGATTTCTGCAAGTGGCTCCATTTCGGAAACATTTGGCTTACATAAGGCAGGACAGCTCAACACTAACACTCAGGCACTGAAAGGCTTTCACAGCAGAGTTGAGCTGCACGATGTATTTCCACAGACACTAAACTAAATGACTGCAAATGGCTGTTCAAGTGGCCAGACAACTGCCCTTCCTCACATCCTCAAACAAAAGAAAAATGCATGGCATGCTTTTTTCCCAGAATTCTAAAAGGTTGTGTTCAATAGCTGTCCATCTCACGCTGCCACATGTTCCAATGTTAGCCAGCACATGAACAACAGGTTCCAATAAGCAATGTGCAAAACCACAGGAAGAAGTGACTTGTGCTAAATTTGCCTTCTCCTGTACTGTCTGCTGTTTGAATTCATGCAGCTGGCATCCTCTTGCTGAATACACAAGAGCATTTGAATAAGAAGGTAAAAAGGAAGAGGAAGAGAAACTTCCTGGCATTCTTCCAGAAAGCCAGGATGAAAATTCTCAGCATGTAAACACTATAAAGGAAAGTGAATGACAAGACAAAACACACAATTGGGCCGATAACTTCTGAATAATGAAACAAAATACATAATTATGCTGATAAGTTCTAAACATATGATATTCTTGGTCTAACTACAAGACACTTGCACCTCACTTATGAGTCCTACAACTGATGTGAGAGGAAATTAGAAGGACTTTATTCATCAAAAAGTGAAACGTGACTTCACATAAACATGTGGTTGCATGGAAACACAAGCAGTGAGATGAACTTGCTACCAGTAAAAAAATGACAAGAAACCAAAGTTGAGCTGAAGTATATCTAATCCTATCTGTCTTTAAGTGGCCCAAGGAAATATATTATAGTCTCAGACAAGCTGTCACAGTTTATAATAGAAACTACATATTTATAGGGAAATTAAATTTTTTTATTCAAAATGTGAAGGAAAAAAATATGAAAGAAAAACATTTTTTCTTTAATTCCATGAGGATAATAACTTAGACAGTGATCTCTCCTGAAGTGTACATCACTGGATCTGAGAAAAAAAAACTCGGTTTGAAACTATTATGCTATGTATTTGTATGAAGAATACATTGGGTTCAAGAAATAAATGAGATAATTAATATCCTGAATTTAATTTTGTATATTTTTGGCTGGAGTTAATTGTCTTCGCAGTAAACTGTATGGTGCTATGTTCTGGATTTCTTACCAAAACACTCTTGATAACACCCACATGTCTTACATATTTCTAAGCAGTGCTTGCAGAGCTTCAAGACCTCTGCTTCTCACACCACTCCACCCCACCAATGAGGCTGGGGGTACAGAAGAAGTTGGGAGGGGACACAGCTGGGACAGCTGACCCCAAACTGACTAAAGGGATCTTCCACAAAACATGATGACATGCTCTACATATAAAGCTGGGGGTAGAAGAAGGAGAGGGGGATGTTCAGAGTGATGACATTTGCTTTTCTAAGTCCTATGTGACACATGATGGAGCCCTGCTTGCCTGGAGATGGCTGAACACCTGCCCACCCACAGGATGTGGTGAATTCCAAGAACGAATTCCTTGTTTTGCTTTGCTTGTGTCAATGGCTTTTGCTTTCCTATGAAACTGAATTTATCCCAATCTACAAGTTTTCTCACTTTAACCCTTCTGATTTACTTTTTCCCCCTCCGGGAGAGTGATCAAGGGACAGTGTGGGGCTGATCTGCCTGCTGGAGTAAAACCACAACCAGCTTTTAATTATTCTGGTAACAGGTAAACCACTTTTTTTTCCCCTTCATTATAATGCAAAAACTACTTTAGTAAGTGGTTTTCTTCTTTATTTTTAAATTAGCTTTGGTGGTGGGAAGGAAGACAGATTCACATATAAAGGGCATTGAGACAGTTTCAACTACTAAGTGAAGCCAATTGCTTTAGCCATTTTTGAGGTAAACACTGCTTTGTAATTCAGACATACAAAAAATTTTAACATTTTTAAGCAAAAAAAGTGCTTATGTGTACATAAGCAAGCAAAGTAAATAGGTTTAGTGTGGATGTGATAAGAGAGGAGAAAATCAAGAACAGCATAAGTAGCTCAGAATGTTCCAGCTGAATCTAAACGCTCTTAGAACATGACACCATGTGCTGCCTCGTCCATGTGTCCTATTTCCTCTCTAGATTTATCAAGACACCAGCAAGAGGAGTATAGGAAATGTCTTTCTGTTGCCAAAATACAAAACTTACATCATGTTGGGGATGTGCTCTGTGACATTTGCAGAGTTGATATGCCCCATGCTATAGATATATTCACTGTCTGGCTCCTGCTCCACAGTAAAGAGAAATTTGATAGTGGTGGAATGAAAGGGCTTATCTCTTTACTTGAGAACAAAGAAATTCATAAGTGATTGCAGTAGTTGTTAACCAAGTATACATTCTTAATCCAAACCTGAACAATCTATTAAAATCACCCAAGAAAGAATGGAAAGTTAGGCAAGGGAAGAACTATAAAGTGATATGTACCAATAAGAAGCAAATCCTAATTTTTTCTAATTCTTTAACATTTAGGATTTTTTTTTTAGAACTGTGAAAATCTCAATAATTAGTAGTCATAAAGCTCACATAGCTAAATACATGACACTGCAACAGGTGTTAGCTCACTTTCTCTCTATTAAAAGACAAAGTTTAGCCTATCTAAAGCAAACTATAGTCATCAGACACCAAATACAGACTGAGCTTTTCTGTAGCTAATCAAAAACCCACATGTTCTTGTTGAATAGGATAAATGGCCATATAAATTAATTTCAGTACTTTCAGGCAGAAGGCAACATGCCTGAAGACTTTTCTTGAATGTTATGAAATAAAAGAATGTGAGCTGAAATTAGCACTTCTTTACTAATAAAATCTATACAGCTGAAGCTTTCTGTACAGTAAGATCAAACAGACTTATAATAACTGGCATTGGATCCTAAATTGCATCCACAATATAATATATACAGTTATATATATATTATGTCTTCAATAGATGGCCCAGGTCAAATCTAACCCCAAATCTGAAATACCATACAATTTAGGAAATCCACATATGATCAAGAAATATTGCTCTAGACCAATATAGTGCACTTTTGTAAAAAAAGCCTCTAGAAATAGAGCGATATCAGACCATCTGTACTATTAGTTATTACAATTGGAAACCCTGAATCTACAACTGATGACTCATGTATTAGCTTTATCAAAACTAAACATATGAACTTTCAAAACTGTATCAACAGAGCCAATTTACAATGAGTCAGCAAAGTGAAAGCCCATCAAAAAGAAGAGCAAGGGAAATAACAGCTCTACTGATTTTAACCAAAGAATTTGCTTCCCATTTCTTCCCAAACAATGATACTTATTATTTTATCGTGCACATGCTTTAACATGCTCAATAATGACAGCTTCTAATGGAAAATTTCTCAGAGGTACCTAGATCTTAACAGATGATTAGATGTCAAATGTTTTTATCCTACACAACGGAAGGTAATGGACTGATAAGTAGATAGGTAAAAGGAGAGGTACAAAGCATTATTATGTGTGTGTGTGTATATAAATGTCCATGCATGACAAGAAAGTTTTGTAGCAATCCCATTAAATGCCAAAAAGTCTTTTAAGTAGATGTTAAATACAAATTTAAAAAAATGAATAACTAAAAAAAAAATTAAAGTCTGAGACATAGGATGTTGTCCTTTAGTAACCTTCGATTTTGAGGATGAAAAATTGAGGTTTGTCATCCACTTGTACAGTGACTAATGAGCTAATAAATTTACAGACAGATGAATGCAGAATTCCTGATTTCTCTTTAAAAAGGTGGCTACAGCCTAATGAATTCTTTTAATAAAATAGGGAATACAATAAGACACAATAAAACCCATAAATACTGTGAAAGGACTACGTTTTCAAGAACTCTACCCATCCTTATAAACATAAATGAGACTGTTTACTGTGGTATCATTACTCATGAGTATAATACTTTCTCTGTCAGTAAAGGCAAACTTTTTAAAAAACAAAGTAATTTCTAGAAGTTGTGTATTATAAATCCTTTCACAAATGGAAATTTTAAGGAATTATAGATTGTAGTCCACGTTATAGTAAGAAAGAATTATTATCCTTTATGACTTTGAGCAGGTAATTTCATTCTTTGTTCTCCCCTTTGCCTTCCGATTCTTCACCTATGAATCCTATTTTTCTTGTAAGCTCTTTGAAGAAGGAAATATTTATATCTGTTCTTTAATCCTTCAGTATTGACTGGGGACTGCAGGAACAATTGTAATACAGATACAACAAATGGAGGTACAGACAGACACAGATGAAAGTGTCATACCTACACTATTGTTACAGTTACCTATGAAGATGCTGCTTGGTTTACAGCATGTGCTACAACAAGAAAACTTCTTTTTCGTCCTTTTGTCAAAAAACTACTAATAATTTCTAACAATTTCGAAAGTTCACTACAGACTTACTTGGTTTATTTTCTTTATCACTCCATTCCTCCCTTTCTGTCTTCACTTGCCTGCTTTCTGTCCCTCTACAACATATTGCTACTGTAGGAGGTATTCACACTGTCTAACTTTAGTCAACTAATTTAGGGCTCTGAATCACCCTCTTTTTTAGTGCTACATCTCATAGAATATGACTATATATGGAATAGACATTTTTAAACTCAGGTGTTCTAATACGTACTTTTTTCAAGCACCCAAAGTAGCTTGGCCGAGGTGATGTTGATATTCCACTGCATGAAGCAGTGCTTGTCAACAGTAAGCAAATTTATTAAGTGACCGACTTACAGGTATTTTTGCACTAGCTTGGCACCTCACATTCATTTTTTCTCATCTAGATTTAATGCAGTAAGCACACTCTCTGTAGCAAAGTATAAAAGAAAAAAAAAAAAGAAAATATTAAATGTGAATAGTATTTACTCACAGAGTTTGCTAAAATGTCCATAGAATTTAAAAAGCAAATGCCTGCTCAATAAATTGCTGCATTCAGCCAAGGAGGCTGCAGCTGTGAGCAAGACAGTACATCAGTCCCACGCCTAACCACATCTTGACCTTTCTTTCGAGACTGTCAACAAAGGTGCCAATTAGAGCAATGATTTAGAGCAACACATTTTGTGTTCTGCTAAACACAACTGTTACCAAGGGGACAAAGATCATGCATTTCGCTTAATACTGGATGCCTGATTGGCTCAATACAGATCTTCCACTGACAACCACTTTGATAAGCCTCAAGATGAGAAGCAGGTTAAGTGCACCACCCACATACTTTTCTTTTGATCTCTTGGGACACAGAAAAGCTTATACTGTACATATCTGAAGGATTTCCTGGAACATTGCTGATTTTGATTAGCTTATCGTCTCTCACACACAAACTCAGTCATCTAAGAAATTACTAAATTCTTTTTCTATCGGGACAATGTTAAAACTATTTGTTTCCATATATCACAACTAATAAATGGCTATAAATTATGCATCCTAATTCAACATAATGGGAGCTGCAAGTCCAGTATTCAAACTTAGCTTCTGAAAGCCTCCCCTTCAACCAAGCCATTATAGAAGGATTAAGCAACATATGAATCAACTATCAAATGTTTTATTTAAAGAATGGTAAATGAGATTAAGTAATGAGAGACACAAAAAGAAAATTTTTTTCTGGCTCAGTTGCAAAATGAATGCTTGCAATTTTTATAAAACTTTGAGAGGCAAGACGAAAACAATGTATAGTTGAATACTAAGTGTTCATAGCATAAAATAAGAAGTGAGTTGTGTACCAAGAATAGGGAAAAGACTATGGTACAGTCTTAAATATAAGATTAAACTCTGTCTTGGAGTTCCATTAGCAGGATGCATGTTGATGATCTCACAAACAAGATAATATAAAGACCACACATTTATTTTGAGTGTACAAGAAAATCTTTAGCTGACACAGGCGTACAAAGAATTACTTTGGAAGAAGTCAGGCATTTCTATATGAAAAAACTCCATATATCTAACAATTACTATTAATTCATATATATCTAAAGTTCAATCAAAATAAGTGCAACTAGCTTTACTCAGTACAATATTGTATGTCTATCCCGATCAGATCTGCTTCCCCAACAGCAATTACTACAAACTGATCATCCAAGGAGAAGCATAGGGTATGGAACCACACAAGACATGTCCAAGTAGGTTTTCAGTACAAGAAGTATTTCAAACTGAATCTTTATTAAGGCATACCACCTGACATTCATGATAGGCCTACTTACTTGGATTTACCAAATCCTGGGAGGTGGGAAGAATTTACATAACACACTCTGCTTTAAATCTCATATTTCTCAGTTAACGTTATGAAAAAAAACTTCAAACATTGGGCTAAAATTTACAAGGCAGTTCAGAGATGTTTGCATGCAAACTAGCTACTGCTACATTAAAATTATTCTACAGTTAGGCACAGAATTAACAGGTTTCTTTACCAGTTGTCTCTTTTTTAAAATAAGTGCTGTGTCTTTTTTTTTTTTGGGGGGGG
>VXBQ01015753.1:369487-396783 GCA_013400175.1 Phainopepla nitens | reverse complement strand
TTTGTTTTGGGGGGGGGGGGGTGGTGTTTGGGTTTTTTTGGTCTTATGGTGAAAAAAAAGTGCACTGTATGATAGCAAGCTATGATGTAACTGTGATCAACACTTCTGTCTGTACTTTAAATCTTTAATTGCTTTCCTAAAAGCTAGCCTGGGACCAAAAAAAAAAAAAAAAGTCCAGTACCTTAGAAATACACCACTTAGTTTTGAAGTTATAAAAAGAAGCTAATTGAACCGATTTTTTTTTTTTTTAATTTTAAAGAAAAAGAGTAGAAACTTTATTGCTTTTCACTTTGGAGGTCTTCTTCTCCCCCTGCCTCCTGCAGCTCTAACTTACTATTGCATGGACAGAACCATGTTATACCTGCTTAATGGAATATGAATTGGAAGCTAAAAGTTAAAGGTCAATCTGATTTCACTGTTCAAAATCAATGAAATCTGAAATTTAACAAAAACCAGATGAACAACAAAAAACAAGTTAATGAGTGAAGCTATCACAGCTACCATTGCTTTTAAATGACAAGGCAGTTAACTTCTATTGACTTGCCTTTAAAATAAAAATATTATTCATTCAGTAGAATTGGTTTTTTACAAAACTACAGAGATAAACACAATATAGAATTGTTCAGGCTAGAGAACATTTTGAATTTTATTTACATTCTTTTTTTGATATGGTTTTACAATAAATGGTCAGTTAAGAGCTTGGGAATATACCACAAAACTTTGCAATACTGTATTTAATTTTCATAGGAAGAAAGAGATTAAGTATTTCCACTGATTCAGCCATGGGTTCCATACCAATTGGGAAGATTCAAAGACACTCAGAATTACATTTTCAAAAGTAAATCCATTCTATGATTGGACAGCAGTCACATACCTGTCGATGTTCACAGGTTGTTAATGATACACTAATGTACTTAAAAGAATACTCAAGATGGAAGAAAATGATATGGACATGTTGTGCATAGGCAAGATCTGAGTATCTTGTGAAATCTTTCTAAGTATGAGGACAGAAGTTTCTTTTATTAAGATTCAGCTAGAAGAGCATTTTCTTGTCTAACAGATAAATGACGTGATACCTTGTATGTTACCTCTCAAATACTTGATTTGATAGATTCTTCATTCCTCAAAATCATATTGGTATGGAAATAAAAATTCAAGTTCATGTAATAATTAATGTATCTGTCCATCTAGCTTTAGTGTTTTCAGCTGTTTTCTTCTGAGAACCATATATAAGTCTACTCTGAAAGATTTAAATGGATGGTTTAAAGATCATGGTTTGTCTTACATAGAAAAGTATAATTATAAGTGTCAGGAAAAAGTCAATGTCTTTGAAAAATAGAATGCCATCATAGAAAAAAAAAAAACAAAACCAAAACAAAAAAACACTGAAATTCCAAGTAATCTGAGAGTGTTCATGAAAAACAGCTTTTCAACAGTATCTTTGTCATATTTGGATGAAATCTGAGTTCCACTTTAATAAAAACAGAATTCCTTTTGGTTTTTACTGATATGTTTTTAAGTAATATTGTAAGAACTAAATAGAAGTATTGCACATATTTATGTTTCTGTGATAGTATATATGTGAAAAATCCCCAGTAAGGGCAGCAAAAAATTGTCTCTTGATCAAGTTCTTGATCAAGTATCGGACAGCTGAGTGTTTTACACGTATACTTCTGTGGCTGTAAACTTCAGGTAAAAAAAAAAAAAGGCAAAAAAAAAAGCTAAATTCAGAACGGTTACCTTTTGTGCCTCATAATTCTATTAGTTTGCTTAGTCTAAATAAAAAAAAACCACAATTATATCATGGTTTATACGAAATTGAAATGCAATTTCACCATCCAATCCTGCTTCCAGTAGTTATGTAAACTCCTATGATCCAAACTTGATGTTTTTCTTGTCATAGATTTCAGGATGAAATTGGACTTTTCAAATAAACAAGTATTTTAGCCAATATCATCCTTAACAGTTTATTCTGTGATATTTCATTCACTGTGATATTTCACTTACGATCTTGTACTTTAAAGTCAAAATCATTGGTACCACTCCCCAGAAAGAAGTCATTACTTGGGACTAACAACATGGAAGGAGGGAAAGTATTAAAACATTTTATTTGAAAAATGCAGTGTTTCTTATGGGTTCTGATATCTCACTACACTGAGGAATATAGTTGGATGCACAGCCTTTTAAGGAAAGTAGAGAACCAAGAAGCCTGTCTGAAAATGAGAAAATCCAAATATATTCAAATCAATTCTTATATAGGTTCTAGAGAAAAAAGAAAAGAAAAAAAATCCTGCAATGAAAGAAGTACAGATTCTTCCCTGAAATGTTATAGCAATACAGGTTTATTTCAGACAGCATTTAATACTTATTTATTGATATATTTTATCATTTTGGGTTTACATGAAAAATAGTGGGCTACAGGCTTTGTTTAGTGAGTAACAGCTTCCTAGAGGTGTTGAAAAGTATTCAGTGACATTCTCCTAAATGAAAAAGCACCATTGAAAATATGCATATATTTATCTCTTAAGACTACCTGAATATACACACATTTCAAGAAATATATTAATCCACAGCAATTGCAAAGCACAGCTATTTTCAGTATGAAGCCAGCACCAGGCACAGTATTGTCACCTGTTTTCCATATGCATTGTTTCCACAAAACTCTGCCGCCAATCATCTAATGTTATTTTCTTAGGTTTGCCTGGCACACTGTAAACACTGCATAACTTTTTATCAGGTTGCTGCTTATTTTGCAAATCTATTGTGAAAAGCATTCAGCTTTGAATTGTTGCAATGAGCTCATATTTTTGGTATAAATTTTTTTCCTCTAAATTAACTAAATGAAACACAGTATAGGTTCTGTCCTTATATTTGATGCAAAAGCATCATTAATATAACATTATGTTCACTAATAGGTGTGACTGTACAGTTTATGTTCTATCTCTGTCACTGTCTTATGCTACACACAAGCCCTGTCGTATTTTAGAGCCTTCCAAAATTAAGTAAAGAGCACTGAGTTTTCTTCCTATTCTTCCTTCAAACAAGGAACTCTATTTATATTTTCAGTTGTGCTATATTATACTGGTAGTTTTTGTGTTGCTATGAATGAACAAAAAGGTCACAGTGGCAAGTTTTACTGTTAATCTCTTATAATTCTGCATCCTATATTGTACTGTATCAAAGTAGCTTGCTAAAGGAAAAAGACTATATGTATTATAAATACTCTTAGAGATATATGTGTGTGCATATATAGATATATATATGTATGTATGTATAATTGGTCCATAGATAGCCATAGATTATATTCCGTGTTCCGTCCTCTCATCTTACTGGGCACCAGCACTAATTATTGAGGGGTTACTAGCATTGTCACAGGTTCATTCACAAATTAAATACTTGATACCTGTTGTCACCTGTCAGTTGTTGTCAACCTCTGTTCCACCCAAAATAGTTTGGATTAGGATTGGGTGGACTATGGTAAGGAAAATATTTGATTTATGTCAGATAAAACTATGGGAATACCACAAGAAGTTCTAGCTGTCCTTATAGTTCCTTTACCAAAGAGGGAGGGTCTGAGTAGCAGGTGTCTGATCACAATTCCCACCAACATGTTCAGGATCTCTTTTAGTGTCCAAGGCAGTGGCATGCATCTGTGCAAGGTGTCCCAAGCAGTCTGAGGAGCCTCCTCTGTGCAAACAATCTTCTTGGTGAAGAAAGGTGGTGAAGTCTGTTGCATACTGTAGGCAGTCAGGGTTGATGAAGCACACATAGACTCTCTCAGGGAGAGGATGGAGAACACTTGAGAGAAAGAGAGAGAGATACCAGGAAATAAGCAGGCCTAGGGGAGATCAGGATGTATAAAGCCTCAAAATAAGTTCGCCCTTCCACTTTCCAACAAGAACTTCAGATAATCCAAATCTTAAAATATCTTGTTTCATATCAGATTGTGAAAGAAAGTCTTGGAAATTAACAGCTGTCTAGGCCATACCACTAGTTTGCTTTTTCCTTATTTTCACACAAAATCTTAGATGTAAGAGGTAGACTCATATACTCCTGCCTATTTGGACTGATTATATTCCTGGTTTTTAGGATTATCACCAAGACAATCCTGAGAACTGTTATGTTAAAAGCTTGCTCTCATCTTGATTTTGAATGTGTCTGCCCAACATGATGAATTAATTACTTTTCCATTCTCTGTCCTTAATTTCCAAACTTGTGGTTATAAACAGGGTGGTTGTCTCTCAAATATTTAGCTTTAATTGTGAAAGCAACTTGACCCTTAACCTTGTCAGAGTAATTGAATAAATGCGGCAAGAACAATGTTCCTCTCAAGAGACTCAGTCTCCATCTCAGTCAGAGACTAACTGATTTTGGGATAGGATGCAAAATGAAGCAAAACTTTTCTCAAAGATTGAAAAAACAAAAGGATATATATTGTCAATTTTCTCTATAGGAAAAACTCAACAGCAGAGTGCTTCAAGGTGCCATACAAGGACCAAGTGTTCAAAATGTATTAATTAATGTTAAATAAAGAAATGAACAGCAATTTAGCAAAATGACAAGAAAATCCTGTTAACCATAAGACAGGAAATCAGAGAAAACTGACTCAGGGAGGTGAGTGGCCATCTTAAAAGATGTGAAAATAATTTATTTAAATGCAAAATAAGGCCTATTGAGAAAACAATCAATTAAATGAAAAAAAAACAACCAACCAACCAACCAAAACCAAAAACAAAGCAAAGAAACCTAAACATGTAACAGATCATTTGTTTTATCAGAGATCTCAATCACTAGCACCATCTTAGGAAAAACACCTGGGTCTCACTGCAGACAGCTCAATAAAGAGCCCTGCTTGATGAGCAGCTGCAGTCAAAAAAGCGCATAAAATTTTCAGCTGCATAAGAAACGAGGTGGAGAATAAGAAAGAAAGAAAATATGTCATTATATGAATCAATAATTTTCCATCCTCTGGAACAGTGTGAAATACTGGTCACCCCATCACAAAAAGATATTACTGAATTAGATGGTATTCAGAAAAGAGTGATTGTGATAATTAGGCATATACAGAAGCCTTCATATGAAAAGACTGAAAAAACTGGAATTGTTAACCTTAGGAAAAAGAAATATGAATAAGGAGGGACATGATGAAAGTATAAAAATGGTAAGTGGCAAAGAGAAAATAGATCAGGAGCTTCTGTAGTCCTGAGTCTCATAATTCAAGAACAAAAGGACACTAAGTGAAAGTGAAAAGCAGCAGCTCCAAATCTGATAAAAGAACATACTTTTTAATGCAGCACATAATTAGATTATGGAATTCAATGCCACAGGATGTCACTGATGTCAAGACCTTACCAAGACTCAAAGAAGGACTTGGCACTTACAACTCTTGATATTCTTGGGAATTTTATGCTAACTAACTGTTAAAAGGTTTTGAAGGAGAGGTTATGTGCCATGTTTCATGATTTAAAAGACAATAATTTAAAAAATAATTTGGAGAAAATGTCCCTCAAAGTGGATTTTCCCATGTCTGGCTGTTTGATTATTTTGTTCTTTTCTTTGCTTGTTATGTTGGCATTTTTGCTTGAGACATCTGGGCAGTCTTGGAGGGAGGCTGCATAATAATGAATCAATATTCTGTTCCAATTATTATTATTGTAATACCCCAGTATCTTAGTATCTCCTGTAAAATCTTAGGACTTCAAGCTTTCCTTTTGCAGAATAATTGTCATATGCTCCATTGTATTCCACTCCATTCCAGTTAGCCAACTGGATTTGTCACCCATTGTCAATTAGTATAACCATTGCTGTAAGTTATATAGCATTGTGCATGTATTTGGAGCAACTGTGAAACTTGTAGATTCAGAACCAAGAACATTTTTACTGTGACAACTATGCAATTGATTCTATATGTCCTAATTGTCTTCCAGCCCTATCTTAACTTCCAGCTATGCTATTGACATCTTGCTTCACATCTTGCATCTGGAAAACATATGCAATGTCTCTAAAATAGGGGCACTTTAGATTTTAAACTTCCTACTCTCCACAGCTTACTTATCATATTTTTCTCCTTTCTATCTGCCTAGCTTCTCAGAGAGATAAAGTATTCTCATTCCCATTTTTGTTCTTATACTATTTCTTTTCTAATTCATTAGCTTTTCTTTACCTAGTTTTTGTCTATATGAAGGCTTTCAGTGCAGGTAAACAATGACAGGCATAAGCATAAAAGAACTCAGATCAGATCTGTTAAGTGAAAACTGAATCATAAACAGAATGTCATACTTAGTAGAAGCAGGATCGCAGATTTTGAACAGCATTCTCAAACAGGTCTTGCTCCCACTGTTACTAATTTCATTACACTCTCAAAGCTGGAGGGGAGGGAGGCAGGAAGAAAACCTTTAAGTACCTACCTATGTAGCCAGCAAAATACCTGATAAATTCTGTGAAGTTTTGAGCATAAAGTAAATGAAGATATTAGGGGTGGGGGAACAGAGAGCAGCTGTGCTTGTAGGGTTAGCTGGGGGGCTGTACATGCCTTGAAGAAAAGTTGAATTCAGACAGTGCTAACAAAGTGGACACCACAGAGAGACTGTGAAGATACCAAGGGATAACAACTGAAAAAAGACAGGCAGCCCCAACTGAGCTGTGACTAGCTACCTACCACAGAGAAACATATAGTCTGTTTTGTCTCCTTCTCTTCCCCAACAACTTCCATCACAGAAGGTTTTCAAGATTCAACGTGGCAGGTTGCCAGATAATCCCATCAAAGTTCTTCCCACAAAAGACTTGACCTTTGTAGGACCCTTCCAACCTGGGCTGGTGTAGGATCCTGTGAATTGGCAGTGTATGTATTAATACACTGCTTTGGTACTGACTGTTTTCCTGAACTCTCACACTCATGCCTCACATAGTTCTATAATTATTTTCTCTTTTTTTCTATTTCAGGATGCAAAAATTCAAGTAGGAAAAAATAGGTAATGTTCTACCTCTCACAAACTGAGCTGGTATGTCACACACAATGCCACAAAGCACTATGCAGATTACATATTTGTGTTGTCTTTGGGACACTAACATTGCACCCGCCATATGGTTTAAATATGCCTGAGGGTTTCCAGTTAGTCTGCAACATTGGTTTTAGGCTTAGTTCAATCCGCAGGACATGTACTGACGACACTCAGGCATAAATATGCTATTGTAGTAAAACATTCCATAGCAAAAGAGGAGGAGCTGGTCAGCAACAGTAACAGTAAAATTTAATTTTAAAAGCCTAGAGGAAATGGATCCTATATTATGTGGGATAATAAAAAGCATGAATACTTCTAGTCTTAGGGGAATATGAGAGGTTTTTCCAATCTATGAGTATTTACAAACACAAACTCCAAATAATTAATATGTTTATTGTTCTTCACCTCTTAAATTTTCAACACTTAATTCTCATTTTTGACAATTCCTCCATTATGAAACAAGGAAAGAACTTTATTTTGAAAGGAACCTACAAGCAAACTAGTTCATTGTATTTTTTAAGTTCTACCTAAATGAAAAAAAATACCCAAATTATGCACGTATACTGTATTTTCAGCCATATTTTGGCCATTTTATTTTACTAAAACTCACCTAGCTTTAACTTATCTTCCCTCTTGAAAATGCATACTGTGAAAAGAAGTATCAGACCACCTGATTAGGAAGAGTAGATTTACCTAAATGCTCATTATTTTGCAACAAAAAGTTTTCACCTAGACGTTTATGCTTCGTTTTCAAGTCTGCCAGCCTTCCTTTTGAAGTCCTCTGTTCTAAATATTGTCACTAGTTAAAAAGAATGGCCTGAAGTCAAGAAACATTTCCATATGAACAATTTAAGCAATTACTGAAAACTATTCTAATATACTTTCCCCTTCTTAGCAAAGAAAAAGAAATGTCACCCAACTATTAAAACAAAAGATAAAATATTTCATTACGGTTATGTGAAATTAGGTTTCCCGTATTACCTCATTCATGTTATACAAATGTGTGCTATCTTCCTCTTTTGCGTAGTGAAGCTAAAAAACATATTGTACTTTTTTTCCTATATCTCATGTTAGGTCTATGTTCTTTTGTTATGAATTGTGTCTGGTATAGACAAATACACTTCTTTTACCATTAAAACAATCTTATCTTGAAAATTTGAGTCATTTAGATTAGATAGAAATGTGCATGGAATGAAATATGGGGGATGTGATAGATATCAGCATTTTAGTTAAAGTGCACTTTGGTTTGTTTTGTGTCACTGTAGGGCACCTGGTTTTGTTTTGTGCCACTGTATACCTGATAATGAGCTTTGGAAGAAGTACCAGTGAATACCATTCCATCTGCTTCCATTATGATAAATGTCTTATAAAAACAGAAAAGAAAATTCATGCCTATTTTAAAAGAAAAAAATTAATGTGCAGAATGTTATAGGACCCCATTCAGCACTTCTAAAATGTGAACCTTCTAAACCTGGAATTTCACTTACCCAATTACAAGTTAGGTTTCAGAAGTAAAGGTAAAACTAAGAGATCCTCTTAAAAAAAAGACCCACTGACTTTTATGCACTCCAATCTATTACAGCTTCATCTATATTACAAAGGAAATCATATTAAGTCCTATGCAGAACTCACACGCTTGCTTGTAGCTTTCTCTACACATTATTTGGGATTTGGCACACACGACACTTTATCCTCAATCCAAAAGTCATTTTTTTTCCCTTCAGTGCAGAGATTGAGCTATGCTTAATGGTTCTGAATTGGTTTTCCTAAGGCTGAAAAGCTCCTTTTTATCTCAGACATTTCAATCAGGAATGGTGTGGCTGGAAAATACCAATGGCAAAGCACAGCTTTTTTTATTTTGCAGTTTTCATGAGGACATAAGCCACATTTCTATGAAAATAGTTAAGCAATCAGAAAAGCTTAAACATACTTAATATTAAAGTCTAAACATAACTAATACCTAAGTATAGTTATAAATGTAACTTGCACTTAACATAGGTGTATGATATGGTTTATGCATCTATGCCTTTAAAAAAATAAATCCTAAAGTAAACCACAGGGTCCCAGCATTAGCAAAGATAATAACAAATTCTGTGCTTCTATTGTCCTAGCATAAATTTGTCTTTGGGAATTACTGCATAGGATCTAAGTTGTTTCTATTCCCTTTGTCCACATTAAAATTTTCCAGTATTAAAATATAAGTAATATCAGATTTGTAATGGCTTCCACAAAGCCACTCATGTATCAAAATCAGCCGCTATTCAGGATTCCAAAGAGAACAAGGGTCCAGATGTGCAACTCTTATCCATATAATTAATCCCATGATATTCACTACTTACATATAAGTAAGGAATTACTTAAGTAAGGTGTTTGTAGGATGAGGCCTGAAATTGTTGATTTTGTTCTTAGCCAGTAGTATATGCATGTACAGCTTTCTATTTTTTTAAATACTTTTAAATTTAAAATTTTAAGTCCTTTTACATTTATCCAGGAAGGTCAGTTTTGGAAGTTTTAAGTTTATAAGGGGAAGTTCTAAGTTTATAAGAGGCATTACAGAGTGGCCATCTTATGCTATGCAGTGGACAATTACTACTACTATTACTACTGTAAAATATCTTTGTTTTTAGTTTTCCCTGAGATTAAAATTGCTATTAAGAGGAAACATGAAAATGCAAAGAAGTCTCTGAGCCAATAAGACTTTTTTAAACTACTGCAGAGACAGATGTGCTGGATCATTCTTTTCCTTAGTTCATGAAATTCAGTAGATTTTCAGTTCATGGTAACCAGTTTTCTCTTGAACTATTCTTCTTCACTTCCCTTCTAATCTTCAAAACTGTCAGTGTTTAGACATAAGAACATTTTTTTTTCCAGCTCATTCATTTCTTCCAGAAGATCTCAAAGTACAAAGCAGACAATTATTTATCCAGAGATGGATGACAGTGGACACTATTGTCACATTTTTAGTAAGTTTGCAGACAATACCAAGTTGAGTGAGAGTGTTGCCTGTTGGAGAGTAGGAGGCCTGAGCAGAGGGATCTAAAAAGACTGGATCAATGGGCTTAGGTGAATTATGTGAGGTTAAATATGGCAAAGTGATGGGTTCTGCACTTGGATCGCAATAATCTCATTGAGCTGAACTGTTTTGGGGATGTATGGCTGGAAAGCTGCCCAGCAGAAAAGGACCTGGGGTGCTGGTTAACAGCCAGTTGGACAAGATCCAGTATGTGCCCAGGTGGCCAAGAGGGCCAATGCTGTCCTGGTCTGTATCAGCAATAGTGTGGCCAGCAGCACCAGGGCAGTGATTGTCCCCCTGTACTCAGCACTGGTGAGGCCACACCGCAAATCACATGCTCAATTTTGGGCCTCTCACTACAAGGACACTGAAGTGCTGGAGCGTGTCTAGAGAAGAGCAAAGAATCTGATGAAGAGTCTGGAGCCTAAATCTTACAAAGAGCAGCTGAGGGTACCAAGGTTGTTTAGCCCAGTAAAAAGGAGGTTCAGGGGTGACCTTATCACTCTCTACAAGGTACCTGAGAGGATGCTGTAGCCAGGTGGAGGTTATTCTCTTCTCCCAGGTAAAAAGCGATAAAAAAAGAGAAAATGGCCTCAAATTGTGCTGGAGAAGGTTTAGACAGGATATCAAGAAAATAGCTCCGAGAAAGGATTGTCAAGCATTTAAACAGGTTGCCCAGGGAAGTTGTTAAGTCACCATTCTGGAGGTATTTAAGACATGCGGTTGTGGCACTTACAGACTTGGCAGTGCTGGGCTAACAGTTGGACTCAATGATCTTAAAGGATCTTTCACACATAAATGATTCCGATTCTGCAAAGTTCTGACATGGGATGAGGGAATAGAGAGTCCTAAACTTGTTACAGTCTGATTTTTTTCAAAATATGGAGGAAAGATATATTTGGGGTATAGATATTCTGTCCTCCACTCAAGTTCTAAAAGAATTGAGACTCAGAATAATGTAGTCATAAGTATTCCAAGTGAATTAATCTGTTAGAATTGTAGCTATTTGTGTAAAATTATATAATTCTGATTAGTTATTCAGTTCTGCAATTCCCAAGTACTAACAAAGGCTGCAATTGCCACATAGTAAGTCAAAAGCCAAAGGATAAGCTCTCTGCAGTAAACGAGATGATGGTTGAAGACCTGAGAGCTGGCATTTGGCCAAATTGAAGATTTGTATAGGACAAACAGGGTTGAGAAATAATCTTAATCAACAGTGGACAATTTTTGACAGAGATAATAAAAAGATGTTATTGATCTTGTCAGCCTTAACATTATCTCGCACTCCCTTTAATTACTGTGGCCAAATTAGAAGTAGTACCTCTTACCAAATTGCTCATGCCAACCAAATTTCCATAAAGTTAACTCCAAATAATGAATAGCTTACAGAACAACCTTTATTCATAACTTTGTACACTTTTAACAATTTTTTTTCTAAAACAGTGGTTGGGATTGTGACTCTTGGCCTAAATAGAATGAGTAGCAGGTGTATGTTGTCCAAAAGAAAATTAGCATTTTGTTGATTTGTTATTTTGCTATGTGCTATTTCTCTACCAATGTCTTCTAATGTCTTGGGGAATTTACAGATATAGTTTTCATTCAAGTGAGGTGTTTGAAGCACTAGGTTGGTCCCAGCATTCTGAAAATTACCTAAAACTCTTCCAAGCTACTTCTCACATATCCTAATAGGCAGTATTTCGGCTTTGCAACAGCTGTTGGCCTATTTAGACTATATCTAGCAATCCCCTGAAAAACGTGTGGCTTTATAAAGGGATCAGTGAGGTACCTGTAACAACTCCCTTTTCAACAGGTCTAAATTCATTGTAACACTTTTACAATACAACTATTACCGTTCATTCTTTGTTTTTTTGGATATATTCATCAACTTCTAATTCAGAAAATTCTGTCTTTTTGTTGTACTGGGAGTTTAAATATAGCCTATTGCCAAAGAGAAATTAACCAGAACAAATTCACAAGTATCTGAAGTAGACAGAACACATCTCTGAGTGGAAGTATGGAAAGACTAATGAAATGCGTACATCAGAGAAAGCAGCATGTAAAAAGACAAACTCTGTTAAGAAATTCACTCTGTAGCATGAAAAATCTTTGTACTTCTCTCCTTTAACCTGTAAGCAAGTTATGACTGATAAAAATACCCACTAATACTCACAAACTTAAAAAAATTATAATACAAAAATAGTTATTAGGAACAATTTTAAGGAATAGAATTACAATTCAGGTATTGTTTGGGAAGACCATTATTTGCTGTTTTTAAGACCATTTTAGGCATACTCAAATATCTATGACAATACATTAAATATTCCCCAAGGGAGACCATATGCACTCAATCTGTCATTTTCAAGGTGCTCTGTGGCCCTCAAAGAAAGTAAAAGCATTTTAATAGACAAGTGAGGTACAATATCACATTTCACTTTGAGGAGGCTTTTCCTGCTACTTTACTCTCAACATAGAAGTTGGAGGCCCCTTCAAGTAGGGGTCATTTCCTCTTGTGCTTGTAGAACAAAGGGCTCCATTGGAGATAGTAGCAAGAGCTCTACCTCTTCCCATCCTCATTCAATAGAAACTTTGTACTGTGTAACCTTCCACAGGGTAGAGGAAAGGATTCATGAGAGTGAATCCTCCCAGCGTGAGTATGTAAAACTTATTATTAGCATGACAGAAATCTCATTTTCCAAGCATACTCTCTCTCTTGCAGAATATACAAGGTTTAAATGCAGATGCAGTCAAAATCTCATTAATGACTCAGATCAAGAGCTGCCATTGATCATTAAAACATAAATGCAGTGACTTCTAAATCTTAAAATGACACAGTAGCTGTGCATTTTGGGAAATGAGAGGAACTGTGACTGTAATGTAACAATCCATGAATATTTCCTTCCTGCTGTCTAGGCATTGCTGAGATTTTCTAGGTAGCTTGAAAAGAACAACATAGCCTTTATGTGACATTTTCAAACTATCTGTTAAAAAAAAGAGAGAAACAGTCCATGTTTTTCTTGATGTCTATCATACTCTGCTTTCTTGATGTGTGTGTGGTTTGCTTTCACTCTGCAAAGAGTTGCTTTAAAAAAATGTTAAAAGCTTCTCCCTTTATTTTTAAAACACAAGATTTTGTGAATCTTATTCTAAGCCTTCTCTAAAGGAGCATATCTTATTGGAATAAAAAGTTTGAAATACAATGGCAATTTTACATAACTGAACAAAAACCACCACTTGCTACTAATAGATTAGAACATGAACTGGGCACCAGCTGCAGGTAATGGCCACTAGTGAGACTCACTGTCTTCATCATTTATCATCACAAAAAATGCTATCCGGCAATTAAAGATATGGAGTTGAATAAAAGAAAAACCTAAAAAAAAATAATGTAACAGAAAAGAAATCTGATTGTCATCATCTGAGATTCCCTAATATTCATAAACAAGAAACTAATCTCTATTTCCAATTTATATTTAAATCCTATGTATTTAATGAGAATTGAGAATGATTCTAACAGAGTCCCATCCCATAATAAAAAAAAAAAATAAAAAAGAAGAAACACAACCACAGAAAACAAAAAACTCATGGTTAAAAATACTTTCATTCTAAATTTCACTCATAAACCCACAATTTGGAACAGGTGTTTATGAAATCTTTTCAATTTCAGGTGACATGCAATGTGTGATCTGATTGAAACAAAATAATAACCAATCAAATAATTTTCAAGTACCTAAAATGACTCTGTATTGTAAATGAGCTCTTTGGGAAGTCAATGAGAATTACCAAGTGACAACCCAAAATATCTGTGACAAAGAAAGTGCAATTGGAGTTTTGCACAGCAGTAATGCTGGCTGTCTAGGTGGGCAGAATTTAGAGGAAAGCTAAGCACTTTCAAATCAAAAAATGGGAGCGTGTGGTGGGTTGACACTGTCTGGACACCAGGTGCCCACAAAAGCTGCTCTGTCACTCCCCTCTTCATCGGGCAGGTGAAAGAAAATATAATGAAAAGCTCATGGGTGGAGAAAAGGATAGTGAGAGATCACTCAGCAAGTACTGTCACAGGCAGAACAGATTAGAGTTGGGGAAATTAACCAAATTCATTATCAAATCAAATGAGTTGGATAATGAGAAATAAACCCAAATCTTAGTGACATCTTCCTTCCATACCTCCCTCCTTCCTGGATTTGCCTTTATACCCTAATCTCTCCTTTCTCCCCACTGCAGCATAGGGGACAAGGAATGGGGGTTGTGCTCAGTGCTTCCCCCTCAGGGAGAGAGTACCTCACACTCTTCTCCTGCTCCAGCATGGTATCCCTCCCACAAGAGACAGTCCTCCATGAAATTCTCCTGTGGGAATTGTTCCCACAGGATGCAGTTCTTCAGCCTCTGCTTCAGCACAGGTCATTTCCACAGGGTGAAGTCTTTCAGAACAGGTTGCCAGTGTGGGACCAGTGACAGACAGGTCACAAGTCCTGCCAGCAAACCTGCTCCAGCTCCTGTCTCACCATGGGTCCACAGGTCATGCCAGGAGCCTGCTCCAGCACAGGGTCACAGCTTCCTTGGGCATCCACCTGCTCTGGCACTGGGTTCTCCATGGGCTGCAGGGGCACAGCTGCCTCAACGGGGTCTGCACCACAGACTGCAACACAGTAACTTTTTACCCTTCTTAAATATGTTACCACCATCGCTGATGTGTTTGGACATAGGGAAAGTTTCTGGCAGCTTTTCACTGAAGCCACCACTGGTAGCTGTCTCCACTATCAAAACCTTGCCACATAAACCCAATACAGGGAGAAAACAGCACCCCTCTCACAGGTGTCAGCCATCCACCTTAGAAAGCTCATCAACTCACCTGCCAGATGCATTGAAATGTCATTTTGAGGAATAATTTAAGGTAAACTGCCTCCAGCATAAGTTTGAGTCTCTACAATAGGTATCTCTCTTAATAAATTACTGGGGTTTTCTTTGTTTGTTTTTTTTGTTTGTTTGTTTGTTTGTTTACGCTTTGGCAATGCAAATTTTACCATTTTTTGGTGTTACTCTCTGTTAAAGAAAGACAAGAGCAAATCACCCTCAAAAGTTGTTCTTCATAAATTCCCTGCAATGTAATTTGCTCTATCTGGTTTTAAATGAAAAGCAGCAGACAAAGGGTAGGACCTTGGAGGGCGGGAAAAAAATCCTTGAAAAGAGCAAATAAATGCAAACTCATGAACAGCACTTATCTAGCCACTACAAATTTGAAGTCCCTCCCTTTTCTATTTACCTCAGACTGAATCACAGTTATTATTTCAATATATTTCCAAGAACAAGTAGTGTGTGTACGCTCGAGGGCTCTGTACCGGAAGAGTAAGGAAAAACCGACAACAAGCTGCAGATTTATGATGCATGAATGAAGCAAATGTTTGTCACGTGGCTGAAAAAGCCTCTCGTCTCTTGCTGCTAGACTATTAGCTATTATTCAGTATTTACCCTTTCCCTCGCAATCCAGAAAAACAGGAATATCCTTGAACATCCTCTCAATTTCTTCTTGACTTGTAGGTCTTTACATACCTATCAACAAGCCACTGCCTCAGGAAGCTTTCTGTCTCTGTACACCCAGGAATATTGGCATGACTAGCATGGTAATTCTGTTTCAGGCATTTGGCTTAACCATCTTCACTGCAAACAAATTGCTTAGTGGCTTTGGGTAGCAAACACACACAGAGCAGTGCCAACAGATCGAGAAATAGCTGAGTAGGTATGGCTTATGATCATATTTATTGGCATTGCTGTAAAACCTCTTCTAAATCATCATTTGCATCCTCATCTAAGTCTGATCGCTTTTGTTCAGCCACTCAATGCTTCTTACCTGTTTGTTCTAAAACCAAAAAGAAATCAAAAGTCAGGACTCAGTTCCTCCATTCAAAAGCCTGAGAGTCAATAAAGATGTGTAGGGAGAGATTCCCTACCTTTATTAACAGCACAGCTGAAAGGAGAAAAGCTCCCTAAAAGTAGAGGAAGACAGGGAACAGTTCATCTATCAAGAACATAAATACATAAAATGATAAAATCTGGCAGCACACACAAGCACCACAAGACCAAATCCTTTCAGGCTAAAGTGCTTTAAATATTTCTATAAAGTAACAGAGTTTGGAGAGGAACTCAGGCAAACCTCTCTGTGCATGGCAAGTGCTGAATGAATATGCATGGAATTTATAAAAAAAATGATGCATTAAATATTATGTGAGGAAAAAACATGCCTTTGAAGCATGGCACAAATACAACAGTCCACCTAGTTCTTCATATACTGCAACAATTAATGCCATCATGTATATTTTATCTTGAATGTCTTGCCATTGGTGAAGAACTTATTTGCTGTTTCCGTTAGGAGAAACAAAGGAATCACAGAAAATTTCCTTCAAATATTCTTGTTTACTTACAGTAAATGTCAGGACACCTGACATTGTCCAGAAATTAGACACAAAATTACAGCTTTCATGATCAGAAATAAAACACTAACAGCAATAAAAGCCCAACCCTAGAACACAGCAAAATCCTGATAATTTTTTTTTGTATTTTGTATATATTGTTGGTGGACTTTTTGGCATCTTCACAGCTGAATGGCCATGACTACTGCTCCTGCTTTTAGCCACTCACCTTCACAGCTGCAGCCAATAAATCCACTGGCCTCTGAATTTATGTTTTAGAAATAGGTTTTATTTCTTCAGGTGGGTGGGTACAAGGGCTGCTATGCAGCCAAACACTTTGTTTGTGCAGTTTCTAATGTTTCCAGCAGTGACTTCATAAAAAAGAGTTTAATTGCTCCTTCTGTGCAGCCTGAAGGAAGTATGGTGAGCCAGCCTAGCCACCAATTTAACTAGGTCTGTGAGCAAACTTAGAGATCAAGGTCAAATAAATTAATTTAACCCTGTTTAACAGACCAGTCAGTTCCACTGTCAAGGTCTTCCCCTAACACACACTTTTTTTTTTTGACTGCCTTCTGGATGTGATCCACCGCTGAAAACCAAGATTATTTTTTTTTTTTTTCATCACTGCTCTTTCTTTTCTTATTTTTTTTAATTTGCTAGTTTGTTTGTTTGGGGTATTTTTCCATTCAAAATGAAAAAGATCCAGTGAATCTATATCATTACACACGTACATTAGGATATATATATAAAAAAATATATATGTATGTATGTATGTATTTTATATATATATATAGCATGGAAGTACAAATTTTTAACACTAGTATTCTGTAATATTTTGGATATTTTTGAGGACTAACCTATAATATGAAGGTCTCACATTAGACATCGGGCAAGAATATATGTCTTGAAAAATTTACCCCAGAATACTTGGTGATATATATTCCAAATGGAAAATCTGCTTCTGATCACTGACTTTTAACTCCTGTCTGTGCTAGGCAGGAAACCTTCTTTGAGTGAATCATCAAAAACTCAGCATAGTTTTCATCCCAACACTAAACATCCCTCCAGTGTAAAGAAAGTATCTATTGAAGAAGGCCACAGCAACTCAGAATATTTTAAGTTCACACGGAAAAAATACAAAAGATAAATAGAATCACATTTCTGTTAAATGTGTAGTAACTTCTGATTTTTCAGTCTTGGAATTTGTATAGACCATTAATGATAATTAAATAAGTTGCTCATGTTTACTCTGTTTTAATATTGGTTTAGGTGTCCAGGGGAAAATGGCAATGTTTAATATTTAAATATCAAACACTTTGATTAAACATTAGTATGTTAAACTAATATTAAGGAAAAATGAAAAAGAGCTCATAGAATTGACCATAAGTCTTTTAGTTTGCAAGTGCCAAACACACTTTAAAATTTGACATGTAGGCCTTTTTTCAAAAAGTAGCTTGACCCCAAGCTCAAAACTATGAATTATAATTAAGAAGCAATGTTTCTAAGTCTGTACTTAGTGCTGGGCTGTGCAAAAAGATGCCTGTTTACCATCAGAAAGAATCTGCAGGATTGTGACAAAAATCAGATATGAGCATAGCAGCTCTAAGAGTCAGGAGAAAAGGTACTCAGCATCAAATCACCCTACTTACTCTCTCAAACTAATTATTAATTTACACTCTTTTTATTCTCCTAGAAATAAATGGAATTCCCTCATAGAAAATATTAAAATGATAGGCCTCTCAATCAGGTCTGCCACCTTATAAATACCTGAGAAACTTCCTTAAAATCTTCTAGGTGGGGTTTAAAAGAGCTTCTGCACCTTGGAGCCACTATACCTTCTCTTAATATTAATCCTTGTGCTTTCTTCAGAAATATTATTCTATATCGGTGTTTTATAAGAGTTCAGTTCTGTTTCTTCTGAAAATCCCCACCACATTAGTTTGAACTCCAAAAAAAAAAAAAATCTGCAGGTATTTTTCAAACTCAAAATAACCCCCAAACCAAAACAAACTACCTACCAAATATGTAGAGTTCAGATTTTGAATGATTTGGTCATTGCAAAACAAATTCAAAGATGTTTGGATGCGCCCCCTCCCCCCAAAAAAAAAAAGACACAAAACAAAGCAAACCCCAAAACCACACTCCCTAGAAACCAGCTGTTTTCAATCCTGAAAAGCTACAGGGATTACAGACAGGGATAAACATCAGTTGCCAGGATGCAAAAGTAAAAGCCTACACATTTGTCCATTTTACATCATAGTTGCAAATTATCTAAGTGCAATTTCCACTGTATTAAGGGAGAGCATATTATGCTTCTAGCTTTCAGTCAGGCTTAATAAAGAGAAACCCTTCTTCTGAATGAACAGTACCCCTTGGCTACTTTTAAAATAATCCATTGAGAATAGTGCAATATTCCATACATTTATTAAAAGTATTATGTTTCCTTAAGGAAATACCCCAAAGAAGCATTGCTCACCTTTTTCGCAAACATGGAATAAAAATGCAAATACTCCAAGTTTAGAGATTGGATATTTTTGGTGGGCTGCTTTGAGGTTTTTTTGGCTTTCATTATTGACAACCATAAAAAGATTGTTTAAGACTAGCTGTGTCAGAATTTTGGATACCAAGTGTGACAGGCTCTGCAGGTGTACAGTGCTTTCCTTATTGATACAAATTGAATCTGAACACAGCAATTTATTCAGCAAATCAAACCAATCACTGCACTGCAGTTTTCTCTTTCAGCTCTCATTTCCCAACCAAGTACTCTTAACCACTCTGCTACATTTCCTTTACATCAAGGTTTCAACTGCTATTAGATGCTGTTTTATGATCAGAGTATAGGGGTTTAAAAAATTTTAAAGACTGTTATGCTGCCATTAAGTGCTGCATCATTCACACCTATTCCATACTAGTTGCTTGTCTCCAAACATACTACCATCAAACATGTTTCTCTCCATGTTACCCTAGGAAAAAACTCACCATTGATATCCCATGCAAAGCATCTAAAGAGCTTGCAAGTATTTTTTTCCTTTTTCTAATAAACTGCAAATATTTGTCCTAAGAAAAAGATTATCTCAAATCTTTCTTTTTAATTATGAATCATACATTAAAAAGAGGTTCTTTAATGCAACTGTGTTGTACGTTATTTTGTTAAAAGATACTTAAGGGAACCAGTCCTCCAAAACAACAAAAAGATTGAAGAATGAAAATTAACGTCAGATTGCCCAAAAGATAAATTAGGAAAAAGAAGGAACCAACTCAGGAAAAGAAGAGTAAGGCAGACAGCTAAAGTGAGAGAAAACAATCTTCCTGCGTTGAGCCAATATATAACCCTGGATTAAAAGCTAGCCTTGGCAAGGCTCAAATGTAAAGATGCTCACATCGGGCAACCCAGACCTGCTGCTACCAGAGGTTGTTGCTATGGTGACCAGTGACAGTCAGCCAACAGTAAAATGAATTTATAAAGGGTAGTTCGGAAATACTGAAAGGAAGAAAGAAAAAGGAAAGGAAAAGTTTGGTGTCTGTAAGCAGATGCACAGTTGCATTGTCTGCCGCTTGCCTGCATTGTCTGCAGCGGAGGAATACATCACCAAAATGGAGCCGAACTTCCACTTTACCTCCATTGATAGCTGGAGTACATTCCTGCCTCCGTGGGTTTCTAACTGAAAGAAATTGTTTCGTTCATGCGACAGCTTTTCAGTGACTCAGCAATCCAGCAAATTTAGCTGCCTCTGAAACCTGCGTGGAACTGTTGGCTCATTGTTCTCATCTAAACTATTTAGAGGAAGCCTGTAGTGGTCCATTTCTGTCTTCTGCCTTTAAATCAGCCTGGGGATGGTTCCATCCTGACATGTAAAAGGTTTCCATGGATGAAGTATTTGTCACTGAAACAAAAGGTTTTGGAACTTTACAAATCTAGTGGAAAACTCAGTTGATTTCTTCTTTCCAACAAAGAACAAAGCAGAGACTGGCCGTTTTAAAAGCAAAATCTGCTTCAGAGAAGGCTAGCTGAAGCTGCAGTCAGTGGACCATAAATCACAGTGCCCATGCCCAGCTGCGCAGCACTGCATGGAAGAAAAAGGTTTCGGATGGCAGTGTCCCTCAGTGATAGCTGGGGATGTGTATGCCAGAGAGGTAGTTATTGTTGTTTACTTGCTGTGCTATCAGCGTGGTATGCTAGAGAGCACACTTTTAGGAATCAGCATGTGTGCACTGTATTATCTTATCTTTCACAAAACACTGTCCCAGACCCCTGGAAAACTCCTGCTGGAGTACTGTCAGAAAGAGATAAAAATGAAGTACTACATCTGTTAAAGCTGAAGTGCTGAACTAGACTTCCCTATGAGTACCTTTTCCTAAGATTGACCGTACAACACAATCAAGAGGAGAACAAGAGAACCTTGTGTTCAGCCCTCAAAATCTACATGGATAGCTGAGTGCGTGTGTTTTTCAAGCCCAAAAAAGGCATGAAGATGGCTAGATGTGAAAAAAACTGAGATAGAGCAAACATGGAAGAAGTTGTTATTTTTAGAGAAAAAATACAGAGAGAAGCATTTACAAAAAAGATGCTTTTACAGAAATAGCAGGCACAAGCACAGTTGAAGAAATTGGCCAACTCTGTCTCCCCTTTCAGCCCAAGGAACACAAGGATTCGAGCCACTTCACTCGCCCTTCTGAGGTCATGACTGGGAGAGTCACTTAGCCATGCCCTGCTTTGTTTTCTTCATAAGTAAAATGGAAAAATACAGACCAAATCAGCCTTTTAAAAGTGCTTTCATATTTAAAGAAATGAAAAGTGCTAAGTGAGTGGTAAATGTTGCTTGAGCAGATTAATACTGGGGTGATCAATATACATTATGAGACTGCTCTTATTCATCATATTTCCCACAGCTGAAAGAATGCAAGAAATAATAATATAATGATTACAGCTGGTAGAAATGCCCCTAGTGAAGGCTGCCAAATTTTCTTGAGCCCAGGGGGAGCTGTGTTCTCATTTGCTTACACTTCAGCGCAACTTGTACTGCGTGGAATCAAAATTATGTCTTTCATCTGAATCATACTGGCTTTTTATATCAATATGTTATGTTGACTTAATTTCAATATTTCAGTGCAGTTGCTTTTTTATTGTTTTTTAAAACAACACAATTTAAACCCAAGTTATTTAGCTACTACTCATGATGAAAATTCTTCTGGTACTTTGTTTGAAGAGCTTTGTGAAGGCTTTGACCTACAACCTGGTATTAAGCAAAGAAAGAGAACTGAGATCACAGAGTTCTCTTTTGCTAGATCCATGAAAACAAGTCCAAACAGATTTCATCAAGTTAAAAGTTTCAAAAGGTTATATGCATTCAAAAAATAGGGCATATCTTTTCTTTTTTTTTTTTATTTTTTTTTTTACAAGGAAGCAGACTTCAACTACAAATATATTGAACATTCCTACAAGCACGAAAAATAATATTCTAAATATTTGGAGAGGAATCTTGACAGTTCCAAAATATTTTCAAATTTTAGATTTAAAACACTTGATCACAACCTTGTCCACAATTACTAATAAGAGCTCCAAAGTATAATTATCTAGCTGATTTTTATAGAAAGTAGGGATTTGGTGGAAGTTCTTGTAGTTTTTTCATATTCAGAAAGGATAGAAGATATTTTTAATGGGTAAGAGCAACCTGTTATTTTTTACTAAGTAAAAAATAGAGAGATGATTACTATCCATATAAAAAGCTGGATCATAAAGTCTCATGAAAGACAAAAAGTGAACAGAAATCTTTCATGTAAAATCCCTTGCTTATTTATTTCTAATTCACTTGAAGCCATAGGAATAAGATCAGTGGTCTGAGACAATGCCAGAAGCAGGCCGTCAAAGAAGCACACCAGTTACTCCAGAGCCTCTCAAACCTGCCATCCTCCTTTCTCAGGGGCCTGCGGAAGACAAGGGTGGACAAAGATGAGGCTGTGGAGATTTTCACAGGGGACAAATCAGTTCCTCCTTTCACAGATGGTTGCATCACAGTTCTTTTTACCATTCACATCCTCTTTTGAGAGTTTCAAGATGATTGTGAAAGTGTGAGTACCTCCAGCACATGTAGAATCACACTTCCAAAAAAATTAGGAAAGAAAAAAAAAACCCTGTAGCTAAGAATATAAACTTGTTCAGAGAGGACAGTTAATTTTTTTAACATCAAGATTTCTTTGCTTGCATGTCATTTCACAACATCTTGTCATTGTTGCACTAGACCCTTCCTGATTTAAATTGTTGCTGAAGTTAGTAAAAATCTTGGAGCAAGCCAACATTCTATGTAATCAAAGGCAGCCTGACGCAGATAAACAAAAGTGGACTCATTTATAAAAGAATGAGAAGATAAGTCAACCACTGAAATAAACATTTTTAGCTCCTAAGTGAAATGGAATCATAGTGATAATATGTACATTTACAAAGGTAACAACTTGCTAGTTAACCACCTGATCTAAGGCCAATGTTTCTTTAAAAAATAAGAAAAAAATCCAGAAGTAAAATTCATACAATACCCACTGCTGGCAATGCTAGAAATAAACATTACTTCTCAATAAGAAAACATTTTTTTTTCTCCTTTATTTCATTAAATAATGAAAACACCTGCTTCTTTTAAGTATCTTTGAAGTGTTTGGCACTAGTACTAATGCTTTACAGGAAAAATGTCCCCCTTTTTACTTTTAAAGCAAGAACAGCTAGATACCAGTCTTCTAGGAAAACTGGGTTTGCCTTTCCTGAATTCATTACTCATAGAAGTCCACTTACCACCAAAATAGTTCACATTATGCATAAGAAATGGGAACAGAAATACTTTTCTACCTGCAGGAGATCTGGTTTTGTCTTTATCCTTATTCATTAAAGGAACAACTACCTGGGCTAGAAACTTTTGGTTATAGATCTTACTTCTCTTTAGGCGCAAACTAGTGAATCTAGAGTTTGCAACAGGCTATGAATTCAAATCGTAATATGCTTAGTATTTCTTCTGAGGGAACTAGATCTTAACACAAAAGGTGCCGAGAAACTTAGAAAGCCTCTGTCTTCGGTAGGAGAGAAGTGTGATTTCTGTATACCAGTTAGTTTGAGACAGTAGGAAAAAATAAAAGGAGTTATCACTTCAGAAACCAGCTGAAATTCACCTTTTTCATGTATTTCCTAGTTTACCCAGAATAGGCATTTTATAAATATTTCCTATATATTTTTTAAAAAGTAATTCATTCTGTAAACTTCTTTCTCTAATTTCTTTTTATTTCTAACTGAAAAGGAAACCAAGCAGAATATTAAGAAAAAATAAAGAATCCTGGTAAAACCACAACAAGGAGAAACTTATTTCTTGTGATCTTTTGCTAAGAACAAATCAAAAGATTTTGGACAATAAATGGTACTTTTTTTTTTTCCTTTTTTTTTTTTTAATTGAAACTTCTTAATTGTCTTACCTGCAGAATTCTCTGCTTAGTTACATGCCTTCCAGTTTCTATTTGCATTGGTGCTAGGAAGCAGAAGCACAAATGGCCCAGCCTCTAAACCTACTGATCTGACAGTCTGACCCCTAAAACTTCAATGTGATAATCTATAGCTTGCTGCCTTTTGCTTTAGCTGTCTGTTGCATGCTTTGATGAATATCTGCCCTGCAGGAAAAACATATGAAAATCACATCATGTGCAACTGGTTTGAACTGTTGTGCAACCATGGGACACTGAGCCACTCTGGGGAGAAAGTTAAAATGAACTACAGTAGATAAATGTCAATTTCACGGGTTTTGACATTGTATTATATTATATTTAAATTAAAGGGAATGCAATCTTGGTTTCTTCCTTTTCTAAGCCTGCTGTATTTTTCCTTTCAGAAGATTCTGATAAAATGCATGATCGTCCTCTGCTATGGCTCTCAATTCCTCTTTGGTGAAGACAGCAGGGTTTACATGATAAAATTTTAATGACCATGGCCCTGCATGGCAATGTGAGGTATCAATGCATTTTCAATAACGCTAGGCATCCGAGAGGACTGGCATCAGGTGTCACTGCTGCCGCTGAACGCTGCATGTCCTGAAAGGCAGGCGTCGTGGAGATAGAGGCAGCGCCAGGGAGAGCGCCATTATAATGCAGCAGTCGTGCGGATGAAACGGAGATTTATGAATCACTGCCAGAGAAACTATATTATGGGCTGTAAATTAAAATGGGGGCTTAACACACAGTGAACTACATGCTAGAGAGGCTGATTTTTAGATTGTCCTGTCTATTCAGGTTCAGGCAGCTGCAGAGACCACCCCTTGTTAGGCAATCCCAAGCTCTCCATGAAACCCAGACATTCTAGGTTTGAAAAGGCAACTGCCAAAGCTTTCCTAGTCACAGCAAAAATAAGTACTCCTCAGTTGCTCCAGCAGGCATTTTACTTGCAGCTTATTATTGTAGTATGGTGACTGGGATGTGGTGGCTTCATTCTCAGATGTAATTCCAATGCCTTCCACAGAGAGTCTTTAGTTTTAAACCTCTGCAAGTCATAGTGCCTTAAAAGCTCAAAGGACCACATTTTGGTCTCTGAACTACTGCTGCTGTTCATGAATAAGTCTTGTCAGATGAGTGCCACTGCACACTGGGAATACTTCCACCTGTATTATCAAATCCAAATAATTCAAATTGTTTACTATGTTTTGGTAGTATTTTTCGGACACCTCCCCAAGGATTAAAAAAAACCAAACCAAAAAACAACCAATTTTGAATTCAAAGAACTAAATCATAAGGTGTGAAAAAGTTTTTAAAAACTAATGGGAACTGCACACCTGCCCCAAAACCTGTACAGTAAAGTGATAAATTTCACACTGCACTATCCCTCTGCATATGCCAGTGTTTCAAGTAGGATGCAATACAACCTGGAAGACTGATCTTGAAATATATTAAAATATGCAACTAGTATATCCAGTAACTGGTGTTTTCCCAGAAAAAGAGAAGTGCATAGCATTTTTTCTGGTAGACCACAAACCCAACACAATTATTTCCTTTCTACCCATCTAAACAAAAAAGCTGCACATAATAAAACACAAAATAAATGTACATATCTCAATTTGTCAGAGAGGCTCACTCCCTGCATTCTTTAATGTATTTTATATTCCTTTGGAAACTGGCTTACATCCTTACAAAAGGGTAATTTGTCTTAGCCCTCCTTCCCTTCAAAAAAAAAAAAAATTCCCCTTGATTGCCCTGAAACAGGAAAAAGAATACAAATTAGCTTTCCTTTCTGCTTATTTGTACAATTTAAAATAAAATTCACTTCATACTTCAAAACTCTACAAGGACACTTTGCCTCAAGTGAAAGTAGTTCCACATGGACCACTTTGTGCTTGTCTAATGTGCAAATGTGCTGTTTTATGTTGAACTAAGTTTAAGCAACTATATGGTGCATATACAGTAACTCAGTTATCACTTGAGCCTCACAAGTGCCATGCCCTAAGGCATGCTACGGGCCATGACTCACATGGCAAGCAAAGTATTTCCAATGGACTGTCTGCAGTGGTGCAGCAGAGAACAGAATATATATTCTAGACCTGCCAAAGGAATATGTTCCAGAAAACATAGCATTTTTTTTTTCTGGAAGGCATAAGGGTAGAAGACTTTTTTTTTTTTTTTTTTTGAGTGGTTTGGTCACATTTCAAAGCACACAAAGTTCTACTACAAAGTTCTGTGTAAGAGATCTGTTCCTTGATTTATTCACACTTTTCCACGAACACTTTCTGCTGGCTTTCCCAGAATAGGAATATTAATGACAGCACACCACCATCTTCCCACAAGTGGTGAAGCAGTGCTGACAAATCACATATGGGCATGACACTATGAATAAGGCTCCACAAAGACTAGTACCAGGCAGCACATAGCGCTACTAATACACAGTGTAACAATGACAGTCTGAACTGCATCTTCTCAAGGGAAAGCAAGACAATGGCAATTTTACAACTTCTGGAGGTGGAAAAATGGTACCAGATCACTTCATGGCAGCTGGAACTGATCACCCCAATGTCTCTTGATTTAGTCCACATATAACTGCAATTTCAGTAGTGCATGCCACCGTGCACTCAGGAAAGAGAACACAAGTGGAACACTACATGGTGTGAAGAGGAGATGCTACCCACTCAAAACCACCATGTACAACAACAGCCCTGCCTGTGCCCAGCTCTCCTGCCACTAGTCCAGAGCCTGGGCTGATGCTCAGCCTGGCCTCATCCAGCCTCCAGGGAGGGCCTGATTCCGAGAGCTCAGGCTGCCCCTGCTACCTCCCAGCTGCTCCGCTCCCGGCTGGGGCAACAGGGGCCCTGCCCCACACCTGCTAGAGGACAACTCCAGCTGCCAGTCCACAGGAAGCCACTGTCCCAAATAGCACCCAGCAGCAACCAATTCCAGAGTAAAAGAGATGGGATGACTACAAATACCTATTTTAAAAAGCAAGGAAATGGTCAAGATTTGGGCAATAAACCAAAAAAGCTCTTCTTATAGTTTATGACAGATTTATCATATCTAGTTCTGCAAGAGCTACTCTTCAGCTTCTAAATGCCCAGAGTAATGCTAGGTAAATCCAAGTGTGATTTTTTTTTTCTTTTCTTTTTATTTTTTAAGTGTTCTGGTTGATTTGTTTCCCAGAGTAAAGCTCCTCACTAAGATGAAGGCTCCTTGTACACAAGCACCTACACCATGCATCTGTAATCATATCCTGTAAATGGCACCAGCAAAAGAAAGGAGTGACATTTTTTCCTCTTGATCACAACAGAATAAACAACATTTTAAAGGTTAAATTATTCAAATTCTACAGTTACCTGTAAAAAAAAAAAAAAAAAAAAAAAAAAAAACCTCTCCTTACCTTTTAAACCAATTATTTTT